>OY856412.1:756503271-756808271 GCA_963693085.1 Alisma plantago-aquatica
GATTAATATATGATGTGTTTAGCTTGAGATACGGTTGTGAAATTGGGTTTAATATACCCTGTTTTGTGGTAATGTGATTATTAGTGTTAATTCTGCACTTGGTTTTAGGTATTCTCATTTTGTGCAGCAAAGGGTATCACACCAGTGATATGATATAACCTCTAATAACATATATTGCGTACAAGAAGGTTATGTATGTCAAGCAGTTAAGTAGTTAAGGTAAATAGTATTTCAGAGTTGAAAGACTATGTAATGTATATAAAAGATCAGACATAACTAGAGTCACAAGTATAATTGATTTCTCTTATTGTATTATTAATCTCCTATATATCAAAAAGAAGAATATCCATGATTATTTACCAACATTTCACCAAATAACCCTAACAATTATGCTACTCAGCTAAATTATATATTTTATTAAGCCCTGGGTAGTTTGAAGCGTACCACTCAAACTACTAGCCGACCACTGCGAGATTGCAATCAAAACCATATAAGATCTAGGATGATCAAAATCCTAAAGATCTCTTCCCCTCGACCAGTATGAGTAACAATTGTAGTGGCACATCGACCATGACTACTAAAAAACCTAGTATGTCCTAAGTACACATGCCACAACACTAGAAACTAGGGTATAAACCCTCCAATACAAGTTAGGACCACAACAAGACCACAACCACTCTCAATCACATCAGAATTCGAGACACGATCTCAAATGTAGGGAAATATGGGGATGCAGTCGAAACAAAAATTTTCTCCATATTCCATTACTAGTAGATCGTGTCAACAACGACATATACGGAAGGAAGGTGCAAGATATACCTTGTCTTGGAGTAAGTCTAGTGACTATCCTTGCACGAGGATGCACTTCCTTTGTAAGAAGAACACATATGGCAGTCGATGACATCTTCCTGGTGTGAGAACCACAGATGGTGGTTAACAACATCCTCTTAGAATGGCAAAAAAAGTGTCCACGCCTCTACATAGTCCACATGGACTACCAGTAACTCCACGTCGTGCTTCCTGAGTCAGTGAGAAGGAATTGCCCCTTTGTCGTCAATGTGCTAGAATCAACTTTTATTCCTTGCTCTCTCTCTCCCTTTCATAGGTAAGATGGCTAGGCTCCCACATTACCACAATTGTGAGAAGTCAAGTGTGTGTTTTTGTGTTGAAAGGCTTGGCCATCCCTCTTTATATGGGAGTGACTAGGCCAGGGATTCACAAACCCTGGGGAGACAAAGGCTCAGAATACATGGACTGGAGGTGACTGCACATCCATTCAATTGACTGGCATGTGTGTAGAAACAAAATGAAATTGGTAATTAATGTGTGTTGCTTCATCCAACATCGACTCATTCAAATTTGCTAATTTGACCCAGACGATTGACTAGATAGTCCAATTGGTTGATTGGTTATATTTGAACATCCACTGGAAACATTGCTTAGTCATTTGGTTGGACCCTTCAACCAGTCGACTATCTAACTCCATCAACCAATGCCAAAAGCAGTCCAGTCAGTCGACTAGACACTCCAATTGGTCGACTAGCACATGAGTCAGTCTACTGGACACTCTAGTCGGTCGACTAATAACTAGTGTTGTTTATGTTGATTACCTAAACACTTTTATTAACTAAGTTAAACCTATCCATGAGTAAACTCCTATTCCAAGTCCATCCTATGTGTGTGACCCTATAGGTCCCAAGTTACATTGGTGGTGAATGTTCATAACTAGATTATGACATCACAAGCAATGAGCGGTATCTAGCAACATATCATTGCTAACCAAGTAACTGAAAAGTTGGAGAACAACTTAAATCTACATATGTGATCACTATTACCATGATCATATAGTTCCTTTGTCTCCGATATCTAGATTATATTGAAAAGGGGGAATGGAATCGTCATCCTCTTAACATTCCATTCATGTTCCTTGAACTAGAGCATACTATATGAGATACATGTGAGTTCACATATCACATATTGACTCACATGAGTATGTACAAATGTTTTTTACCTCTCTTATCAAATAGCCATGATATGTACTCTGACAGGAGGGACAAATCCCATCTACATCACTCATAGACAATTCCCATGTGTCACAACATACTTGAGCACCACCTTTATGGAAGCCTTTATTCAAGTTCACTTTGGATGGTGTCAAAGTTCATTAAAAGACATGTGATGAGTGTAGTGACTTCATGTCTAAGAACCACAATTACCATTATCACTTTGATAGCGGATTCTGGATACCATTTCATCATTTACATGTATCACTCTCAAGGTGGTTTGTATGACATACTATTCTCTAACACATACCTATGTGTTTGACTTGATATCCAATTTCATGACTAATGAAACTCTATAATTACTCAACACACATTCTAGTTTTTTGTATTAATTTCTTATATTTTGCTTCCACAATAATATCCATCTAGGGACATAACAAGAATGCATGTGTTTTTCCATACATATGATCTCATTGTTAAAGCCCTTAACCTGAAGATATATCTCATTAGTAATTTCATTATTTAGACACTATCATATTTGTTTCATCATCTCATGTCCGAGACAAACATAATAGACACAATGACCTTTATTATTATCAAATCAAGTACATGATGCCCCATTACAATCATCATATGATTGTCTCTCTAGGAATACATACCAACATCAACTGCTCTCCAAATGTGAACTCAGCATGATAGGGACAAACCCTTCCTACATCACCTATGCTCAACAATACATGACTCTGAGCTCCTTTGAGATTACTTGTTTCACTATCCAACATGTCCTAAAATTAGGATAGTTCTACGGCCATACACCACTACAAGATTACATATACACTTGATTAATTAACTTAGTTAAACATTTTTGACTGAATCAATCAAGTTACATACAAACACCCTAAAGGTTTGTACAAATACATTGGGTTATACAATCTCAGAATATATAAATTGTATAAAATAAGTTCATGCCACTCTATGCATAGGTGTCCATACACTCAAACTCATAATAGATGAGCTACCTCCGATACTAGAATTTTTTCTAACCATTATTACAACATCATAACAATAATTACATGTCCTTAAATTTCATAAGATGCTCAATAAATTGTAAGGCATAATATATAGGTCAAATTTCCTTACTCTATGGGTACCAAAACATCATATATATAGAATTTTAGGAATCCAAGTACTTATAATACTAATTTTAGGTCTTTCAAACTCCAAGAAGAGTTTAATACTCAATAGGAAACATCCATGAAGTATGAATTAAAGATTAGGAAATCATAACATCATCTTATTATGTTAAGAGGATCATATTTTAGCATCTAATATTTTCTAGAGAAAAATCAAAGTCATGCATGTAGAATGTAGGTAGAAATGCATTTAAGGTTCTATCACTCACCTTGATGAAGAGGAAAACTAAAATCTAAGATGAAAATCTCTAAAATAAGTGGCGAGATACCAAGCTTGCCCTACCAAAGCTCCAAGAATGCCTCCTATTTCCACGAACATGGTTATTCTAGAATAAAGAGGGAAGAAAAGGAGAGTTCTCAAATCCCATGAGTAGGTTTCCAGCAAGGAACACCATGAAAATTGCTCGTAGAAGGGAATAGGGTGAAGAATAGACATGGAAAATGATGAAGAGGTAATGATATTACACAAATGGAATAAGAAACAATATTGATTACTTTAGGTCAATCCAAGACAACTCAAATTCAAGCATGCACCCTCAAAATCATGCAATAGTCAATCCCAATGGGTTCTTCTCAGCCTTCACATCACACCACCAAGTTCGTAAGAGATGAAATGAGAGAGAGAGAGAGAGAGAAAGGGGTTTATATATATGGGTGGAAGTGAGTGTGGGTCAGGACTGTTGTCGGGAAAGAGAAACGTGTCAACCACAACTCGTCGATCAAACCTCATCAATCAAAATCGACTAAAGCTCAGTTTTCGGGTAGATACATACATAACTCAAAGCTTCATCGATCAATGAAATCCTATGGTTACACGCTAGCAACCTCATCAGATGACAAAGGCTCGTTGGCCACTGAGCTAGCATGTTCTTTGTCGATTAACAACTGTCGACCGTCAGACTCATCATGCACTAAGGGTCTGCTGGCCTGACGATTAGACTCGATTCCATCGACTGGTGAAAACACTACAACACTACTACTAAGAAATTATACAAGTATAAATATCATGAAAAGTTTAAAAGCATATAAAGGAGAAAGATTATAAGGTCCTTAATAACATCATGAAGTAACTCAAGCAAGTGTTAAAAATTATGTAATAACCCCCAATAAAGGGTAATTTTCATGAAGGTCCACAAGTTATAGAACTGTAAAATAGTTTTACATCATACACCAAGATAAAATTCCTAAATTAAGTATCCAAGTAAGCTAAACAACTATGTTTATGACAAGGGGCCTTATAACTATAAACCCCCAATAAGGATTTTGCCCCCAAAATCCTAGTTAAACATGGAACGACACTTCCTACGCATCTTATCTTCTAGTTCCCACATGGCTTCCTCTAAACCAAAATAATGCCACAACACCTTCACCAAAGCTATATCCTTCTTCCTTAGCTTCTTCACATGCCTATCTAAGATCGACATTGGACCTTAAAAATAGATAACATCCTCCTCCAACTCTACCTTTATTACTTGCAATATCTGCTATGTATCAGGTTGGCACATTCTCAACATAGAAAAATGAAATATGTTGTGTAGCCAGTGTTACTCTGGTAGTAAGTCCAACCTATAAGCTACCTTCCCAACTTGAACTAGAATAGGGTAAGGTCCTATAAATCTAGGAGCCAACTTACCCTTCTTACCAAACCTTAGCACACCCTTACAAGGGGAAACCTTATGATACACACAGTCTCCAACCTAGAACTCTAATGGTCTATGTCGATTATCTACATAAGACTTATGTCTATCATGTGTCGCCTTCAATTGTCATTGAATCACATTGATCTTCTTTGTAGTCTATTGTACTAGCCCTAGACCCAACAACTAATATTCACCATCCTTATACCAGCAAAGAGGTGACCTACAACATCTACCATAAGAAGCATCATACAGTGCCATGTGTATACTCTTTTGGTAGTTGTTGTTGTTGGCAAACTCGATCAGACTTAAGTGAATATGCCAACTCTCTAGAAACTTAAGCACACATGCTCTTAATAGAACCTCTAACATCTTTATGGTTCTTTCATATTGACCACTTGTTTCTGGGTGAAATATTGTATTGAATCTCAACTGTGTCCCCAAGGTAGTATGCATACATTCCAAAAGCTTGTTGTGAATTGAGGACCTCTACCTAAAACTATGATTACTGGTATGCCATGCAGATGAACTATCTAGCCAACATAGATTTCTACAGTGTATGTGGTATTGATAGGAAACACACGAGTTGACTTCGTTAACCGATCAACGATCACCCAAATGGAATCATGACGTTTGACTGTCCTTGTAAGACCAACCATAAAGTCCATAGTTATATTATCCCATTTCCACTGAGGAATAGGCAAGGGTTGCAATGTCCCTACACTCATACATGCTTCTAAATCTCTATTTTGACTTACTAACAAACTAGACACTTGACCACAAACCCTACTACATCACGCTTCAAACCTGGCCACCGGTAAAAATATCTGAGATAATGATACTTTCATACTTCTAGGATGCATAAAATACATTGAGGAATAAGCCGCTTCAAGTATCATCTCCTTTAGGACCTCCAACATCAGGAAACACCATCTTGTTGTGGAAACACACTATCCCATCCTTTGAATCATTAAACCCATCATGCTTCTTACTACTGAACTCTGACCTGATGTTCTGTGTCATGATATACCCTTCTCTATATCTCAGATCTTTTTCCTCAACATTGGTTTGACTAGTAACTATGCTAGCAAGCCTATCAACAAAGATACTTCTAGCTATATATTCATCTATCTAAGAAACACCAACATATTGTATTTGTGACAAGACATGCAGTACAATTGTGCCTGGTCTATTGATGATGATGAAGATGACATTCTGCTCAACACATCAACCACATGGAATTGTAATTTAAATCCATGATGCCTTCTTCTGAATAAAACAACCTTTTGAATTTATTCATTAATGTAACTTTATGAGGACATTTGGTGCAAGAAGTATTTAAAAAAGAAGTAAGGGGGAGGCGTGAAGACAACACCTTGTGGCCACTTGAGTGCCAGGTGGGCGCTGAAGCGGCCTCTTTTATAAATAGTGGATGCTTATTTTCATATGTGATTTCGTATAAAATTACACACATCCATATATAAATTATTATTTTGTAGGAACTTTTACACATACCTGAACGACATAATAAATATAAATGCCCTACACAACCATGTAACAATTTTGTAACATACCTATATTACAAAAAAAATGTAAAACAATAATAAAAATTTGAATACTATTGTATCTATCATATGTAGTAAATTTCCTGAATCATGATATAATGATATAGAAATACACTAAATGACTAATTTAGTATACACAACATTAGCCAATGCATTATATATAATAATAATTCATCAACTAGTGGTACACAATATATACAATGGTCAGTTACATCCAATTATTTAAGTACAACTAGTTAATTAAATACTAGTAGATAATACATACGATGGTTAGTTGCATCTAAATATTTAAGTATAAGTAGCTAAGTGCATTTAGTAGATAATACATACATAGAAAATACAAAATAATACAAGAGATAGGATATATGATATATTAGAATACATTGTAACATTAATGTTTAAGAATATTAGTATACAAAAATATATAGTATATAATAATAAAGGTATTACGTAATTAAATGCATGTTAGTTGATAGTAGACTACACTATATAGTAGAAATACAAGAGTACAATGTTATATTTCCCTATTTCAATAGTATATTTCAAATCACAATAGTCTATCTTAAATAGTATAGTAGCATAGGCCTATATTGGAATACTACAACATTATAGTTGTGGCTGGCAATCATTGGACTGATAATTGGGCCTATATTGGCTGCACTTAAGTAGGTAGAAGTGGGCACCCAAAGTAGCCTTTGAAGTGGCTGCTCAAGAAGGCTAAGCGGAAAATAAGCAATTGCTTAACTCCAAGCCGCTTTAGATCTGCCTAAAGCTCAAACTGAGCGACCAACACCTTATGGCGTTCAAGCAGCTCTTAAGCAATCACGCGGGCCACTTTTCAAAACACTAGGTGCAAGTAATCATATCATGTATGTGTTACATAATTGGTTGATGAAAATAAAGATATAAATACTAAACAGAAACACATTTTTAGTAGTTCAACTATTATTAGATATTGATAGATATAAGTGAGATCTCATAAACAAATCCTAACAATAAATGTGCTCAAACATTTGAGACATTAAGTACCGACATTCAAAACTCCAAATGTTGGACATATTTAGTATTTTGACTTAATGCACCAAAATATCTAGTGAAATCAATTTGAATATGATAGACACCTAGATTAATTCATTATGAATGTGCAATGAACACACTTGGACATTCTTTTTCCTCAAAATAAATATTCCAACATATGGGTGATACAATCACCCCAAGATGTGAATGTTCCCAAACACTGAGCGCATTATTACATAAATGAGTTGTTTGGATATATTTTTAAAAGTGGTGTTGGATGTATTATGTTTATTGTTAAGGAAACCATACACTAGGTGAATGAGGAAAAAAGAGTTCCCACATGCAACTTGTCTATCCTAGATGGTGGCGATTTTGATCAGGGATATGAAGAGCCTCATCGATGAGCCGAATGAGGAGTATAAGTACTGGGTTATCCAATTATGGCAAATGGTGATATAATTTCAGTTCTCTACCTTTCACTATTGCGGATGAGATAGCCTAGATGTAACACCCCTGACCTGGGTTATGGCCTAACCCTAGATGTTTTGCCTAAGTAAGCTGCTTACAATTTGTTCTTATCTTTTGGGAAAAGCAATTAAGGACTTTGTGAAGTTTATTCTCAAAATTTAGCTTATATGCAAACTATGTGTGCATTAAATGATAATCTAAGTGAAAAGTACAGTTTACCCAAGATAAGGGTCATGTTGCAAATGTTAAATGTTGAATATATTCTAAGTGTTTTATATGTTATGAGAGAGAATATAATTCTAAGTGGTGGCTTGTGCAAAGCCTAAACCCTAAGTGAGAATTTGTGTAAAATGCTAAGTGCTTGGTACATCAATTGTGGTACAATTTGCAATATGTACAAAATGTAGGGCGAATGTGTAATTTACCACCTCTACATTGTTTCTACTATTACTTAGTGTTACCTAGAGGAAATAGAAAGAAGGAGGCAATATGTTTGAAGCATCTTGGAGTGTTAGTACTCTTAATAATGAAGAAAATAGGAAAAGGCATAAGTTGAAGTCATACATATGAGCCATATTGATTGAGGACTAAGGAAAGGAGCCCCTATTGGCCATATAGCCATAAGAGGGCATCCTATCGGTTTTGTGGAGCCTTGGTTTGTCCCATGATGGGCAAGGCACTTTAAGGGAGAATAAGGCATCAATTTTCTTTGCCTTGGAAATGATGGAGTGGAATATAATAATAATAAGTTAGTGGAAGAGAGCTTTCCCTAGGTGGAAACTCAAGGGCTACCCCTTTATCTTTTCTTTATCATTTTTGCATGGAAAATAATAGTGGCATGCATGCAAGAGCATGTGTCGACCTTGCATGGATAGGTGGCATGAATCACCTTAAATAAGTGACACCTATGACTCTCTTTTCAATGAACCTCAAGTATAAATACCTTGACCTTCATTTGTTGGCAAGATTTTCGGATCTAGAAAGTGCCCTTTCCCTTGTATCATGCAACACCACTTCTTATGTCACCCATGGTGAAGAGGGTTGAGTGGTATCAACCAAAGAAGAGAGATATCGACCAAGGAATGTTAAAGCAACCAATTAAGGTGATATCACCCAAGATGATGAAGGATATCGTGTAAGAGCTTGGAGCCCAAGTCTTGGAGCTTGGAGAAGGTCCATCCTCATCCTTGGAGCGTGAGGAAGTGAGGCTTGAAACTTGGAAGCTCATAAGAGGTGGGTTATATAACTCAAGCCCTTCAATATTATTATCCTTCTTCAATAATTGTTCAATTTGTTGATTATTTGCAAATTAGGGTTTCTTATGATCAAATGATATAATCATGAGTTCCAATATGTAATTAGGATTGTTATCCATAGTTTTGAATAAGATTAGTGATCTTGGAGTTGATGATGATGACATCATCATTAGTTACCCGATATGAGTTGATTACTCTTGTTCAACCCGATATGGGTTGAAGACCTTGCAACCCGACATGGGTTGAAGATTTGGGAAAGACAATATGGGATCCAATATGGAGACTTTCCCGATATGTAGGTAAGTCATTGTAGGTCTTATGGTCGATATGAATGACCCATATCTATCACTTGTACTTAGTACAAAGGTGAAACAAGGCCTTAGGCCCGATATGTGTAAAACCCTAGAATGAGGATGGGTTCCCAACATGCAAGACCAATATGATGGCTAACATGCACGGCCGATATGGTACCTTTGATGGTGCATGATATGGTACCTTTGATGGTGCACGATATGGTACCTTTGATGGTGCACGATATGGAACCTTTGATGGTGCATGATATGGTACCTTTGATTGTGTATGCTATGGTATCTTTGATGGTGCACGCTGTGGTAACCCTAGGTGGGTACACGATATGGTAACCCTAGGTGAGTACACGATAAGGTAACCCTAGGTGGGTACATGATATGGTAACCCTAGGTGAGTACATGATAAGGTAACCTTAGGTGGGTACACGATATGGTAACCCTAGGTGGGTACACGATATGGTAACCCTAGGTGGGTGCACGATAAGGTAACCCTAGGTGGGTGCACAATATGGTAATAGGGGATATGCCTATTACCCAATATGAGGATGTGGTTATACCACATGATTAAATTGAATATTTGACAAGATGATATGTGAATGACATTATCAAGCATACTACTTGATATGGTAGGCATGTCGTCAATTATTAAGATTGACTAAGTGATGAGTATGGTTAATGTAATAGTGAGATACAATGAGCTTAACTTATTTGATATTGATAAGCTTTAGACCTTAAAGGTATAAAATAAGAAATTTATATCCTAGTAAGGATGAGAGAGAATCTAAGACTTGAAATATGAGTATGTATTTAGCATACCTTAACTCAACATGACTACATGATTTGATGATAAGGGATATGCCCTAAGCCCGGTATGATGGTGTGATTTCTCCACACAATGAAATAACTATTTGTTATGATGATACATGCATTCTCAAGCATAACAGAACAAGTATCATTGATCATGCTACCCTATATGGTAGACATGCTTTAATCCATTAAAAAAATATCTAAGTGATGTATGCTAAGTGATTAAGTTTAGTGATGTTAAGGTAATAGACCTTAAGAGGTGAATTAAATAAGATGCAATCTATATCCTATTAAGGATAAGAGAGAAAGACTTTAACATGGGTGGTAAATATGTGGGGAAGCATGTGCTAATGCTCCTATGATGAGTGGAGTATGAATTATGGTTTGATTCTAGATATTATGATCTTGAATCACTAATTGGTAACAAAAGAGAAATCCAACCCTAATGAAGGGTGATGATATGCTTGTACAAGTATAATTAGTTAAATTGAGATGACCCTAACCCTAACAATGAGAGGGATGCACTTTCTTATATCACAGAGAGATGATGTAAATAATCCTAACCCTAAGCATGGGTAAGATTGAACAATGATATTATAAGAGGTCTTTCATCCTAAAGTGTACACTATCTCTGAATCATGAAATGATGAATATCGCAAGATATGAGCTAAGACGTCCTATATTGATAGACTTAGATGAGTCTTGTAAGCTGTGTGGAATACCTATATAACAAGTAGACTAATGTCTTAAAAAATAAGTTTTTGCCTAGAAATAAGGTCACGAGATGTTTTATGAACTATGTGAGTTGTGTGAAATACTTATACAGTAAGTAAAGAAGAATACCTAGATCAGAGAACCTGGAGATATTAGTTACTTTTTACAGAGGTGTTAACACTATGTGGGGGTCTAGGGGTCTGAATACATAGACCTAGTAATCAAGATGATAATGATATCTTAAAACCCTATTCGATTGAATATAACCCTAATTCAATAGAAGGATGTGTTCCTTAGTAATTCATGGTTAAAGACATTTGTTGAAATTGTTGATAACATGATATAATAATCATGAAAACATCTTAATGCATTAAGCATGGTCAAGTAAGAGCTATGTGATTATGTGATACAAATCCAATGAGCTATGTGGACTATGTGAATAAGTATCTAGGTTTGATGACCTTGAGTTAATGATCATCTGCTAAGTGGTGACAATGCTCACTGATGAATGAAGGGTTGAATACCCAAGAGAGATGATGACAAGAGGTTGAGATTCTAAGTGAGCTATGTGACTCAGTGAATATGAAAGTGTCTGATGAATGTTTTTATTCTTTTCTTTATAATAATTGTCGTTAATCTTGTTTGTAACTTGATTGATGCTAAAAAGATATAGTAATACACTTAATTAAGAAAGATGAATATAATCATGTAGTTGCCCATACCATAGATCCATCCAGTGTCAGAAATTGCTGAATGGTGAAATGAGTTTTACTTGGAACACATATTTTCTTGAATATGTGATAATATAAGGGTGCTCAGTGGACTCCCAAACTAAAATAAGGGTGCTTAGTGGACTCCCCGAATACAATAGGTTGCTCAGTGTACTTCCTGATAAAATCAACACAAGATCGCTCAGTGGTCATCCTGATAATCCAGGAAAGCTAAGTGGTCTTCTCCCGAAGAGAATACATGCTATGATAGTAACTCTATAGCGAGGATGCCTCTATACCCCAACATATCTAATTCTAGCAGACACAAGATGTCATGCTAAACATAAGTGTTACCTAAGTGTTCTCAAGCTGACTGAGAAAGAAGAGGTCTTGACAGTCGGTTCTGCCATTGACCTTGTATGGTACCGACTTTGACTTACTAGTGGTCCGTTGGAGTATGAGTGGTATATCTCATCTTCTCTGGGCATAAGTATGAATGTGAACATGTAATCAGCTGCATAATATATTCATTTAAGGATCAAATACAGAAATATTGGTTGCTGCCTTATTACTTTTATACATCTTGTTCGATAGATGTTATACATGTTCTTTATATTCCTTTTCAAGCAAAAGATGAATTGTAGATCTGTTATTAATATCCTTGCTTGGTACTTGAAGATATATCTATCAAACAAATAGAATACCTATAGTTCAATTTTTATTATTTTTTGTGATATTAATATTGTTGGCAGAGAGTTATATCTCTCACTGGGACAATATTCTCACCCCATGGGATCCAATTTTTTTTGGTAAGACATGGACGAGAGACTAAGAAACGGGCTGCAGAAGAAGGAGCGTATCAGTAAGGATCATAGTTGCATCTAAAGTTGAGTATGTTGTCTGTAATGTCCTGTAGATAGAAGTCCTATGTGTTGTCTCTGTACTCTCAGGTCCTTGGGAGATAGTCTTAGTGGTTTTCATGAACGACTTGAGATTTTGGGTTTGCTTATCTCGAGGATTTTATGTTGTTACTGTGTGTATCAAGCAAAGCAGCTAATATTTGTTATCCTCAAGAAGAGATAGAATACTAAATGTGTAATGTGAACCATGTGTATATGGCTTTGGTTCTTTATGTAAAAGTTTTCTGGAAATGATACTATGTGCAAAATGGTTTTAAAGTTTTATGCTTTTGTTAATCCTCTATTTATGGATACTCTGCTTAAATTAATAACGATTTGTTTGTCGGTTTGAGAATGATTGTTTCACTAGAGGTATGAAACATTGAGGTTGGAGGAAGTAGAAGCAGAAACAATACTATCAGATGAAGAAGGGGGCACATTGTGTGAAGACATCCAAATAACCTTGGCAGCAAGACTACTAACTGACCAACCACATAGTTTCAATGCTCTAAAACACACTATATTACATTTCTAGAACCTACAAAGAAAACAAGTCATTAAGCAGATAGAGAACAACATAATGATCTTCAATTTCGGTTTGAAGAAGAACAAAGACAACTTGTGGGAGGGAGCCCCATGGAATTTCAACAATTGTCTATTACTTTTGAAAGAGACCGAAGTTGTTGATCAACCATCCAACTTGATAATAAATGAAGTACCCTCCTAGATTCGGTTCTACAATCTAGTGTTAGGTTACATAACAGATAAGGCATTGAGGATAATAGCAAGAAAGGTGGTTTGAGTTCTAAAAATGGACACCTCAAATACCATGTGGGAAAGAATGAGAAGGCCAAAAGTGTGAATCAACATTGAGAAGCCGCTCAGGATGCAATAGCTGATGTAAGATCCAAAAGGCATATGTTTCAACATAGATATGAGGCACCTTCCTCTATTTTTCTATGGGTGTCGAAAGTTGGTGCATTCACACAGAGACTATTTGATGATGGCAGAAGAAGAGAAAGAAATGTGGGGTTTGCATATTAGAGCCTCCCCAAGAAAACTAGTGAGAAATTAGGAAAACCACCAGTAAAAAAAGCTATTGAATAAGGGAATTCTTCCACAAAACTAATAGCCCAGAGAGGAGGTAGAATCAAAAGACAATTGGACATCAATAGAGAAACATAGAGGAGGTAGGAAAGGTCCAACAATGATTGGCCACAAAAATAGGCATTGAAACCCAAGGGGGGCAAATGTCACTAGAAGCAAGGAGAACTATGAGGAGGACACATGCAAGAAAACAACTACAATAAATTCTAGTCCAGTGAGTCCATAGAATAAAAAGGAGATATTGTGTTATATAGGAGGGAAAATTACCACTCTGGCTTGCGGGTCACAGACAACAGAAGGGATATGGAATCTGAAGGAGACATGCACACATGAAGGGTGTAGAAAAGAAACAAACATAGAGGTGCACAACTGTGGGGACAAAGTTATTAGGGGGAAAGCAAGAAAAATGAGGTGTCTAGATATGCAGACAAGTTATCTAACAAAATACCACAAAGGGAAATTAGATATAAAACCAAAATCAATGATAACAATGAGAAGATAGCCACATAATTTAAAAGTGTGTGGGGAAAGGTGTCAATACAAAAGCCATTCAAATGAAGTGGGGAGGGAAATGGAAAAAGAGAAGAATAAATTCAGATTAAGACACTCAAGTTAATGATATAGCCTATAAAAAGATACTGAGGGATGGTGAAAGAAAAATGGCCTAGTAATCTTACCAAACCAAAGTAGCGAGACCTTAGCCAGATCAGGCCTGTGAAGGACAATGAAAGTTCTTGCTTGGAATTTCCAAGGAGTGGCCAATGTTGGCATGTTTAAAACCCTATTATGTTTGTGTTGGAGGGAGCGCCAAAGATATGTTTTCTTATAAAAGCAAAGATTCAAGATTTTGACCTCGAGGACGTACAAAGAAGAAGTGATTTTGAAAATGTAGTTTGTCTGAGTAGTAGGGGAAGGGCAGGCGGTATGGGTTTTAGGTGGAATGAACAAGTGACAGTTCAATCCTATCCCCAACATCATTTTGTGGCTGTTATTAAAGGAAGGGGGGAACAAGGAGGATTGGAGGTTTGTAGGTATACATGGATGGTCTGAAACGCATTTTAAATACACAAACATGAGACTTAATAGAGGACTTGAACAGAGGAATCTCTTTACCAAAGATGTTTACATGTGATTTTAATGAGGCCACAAAGAAAAGAGGAGGGGTGATGAGATTGGAGCCGAAAGATATATTAATAATTTCATAGACTTTATCCACAAATGTAACCTACTGTGCATTCTTTTAGCAATAACATCTTCACATGGGTTGAAGGCAAGATCCATAGACCATCGTAATGGAGAGACAAGATAAGTCCCCATTTCATTAGATTGGAGTAGAAAACATCCATGGGCCAAAGTCATCAATTTGACTAGGTTGGATTCAGACCATGCACCCATTCTTCCTAAGAGAGGTGAAAAACACAAAAGCCATATAAAAATGAACAAAAATGGAACAATTCTAGCTGGATAATTGTTCAATGCAAGGAAATAATGGAAAAGATATGGGACAAAAATCATCATGACAACATCAATGATCACTTAGCGTATCTGTTGTCACCCTTGGCTTTTAGGCAAAGAAAAAAACTGGTCTGACTGACAAGAAGTTTAATAAGGCTGAGAATGAATTGGGAAGGAGACAATGTAGAGATATGACAACAAATAATATGCAACCATGCAAATCTCTCTGTGATGAAATAAGCAATCTCCAGAAATAGAAGAAGACCTAAGAGTATACTAGAGAAAAGATAAAAGTGATGAGGTACGGATATCAGATACCTCCTACTTCCATAACAAAGCCACTAAAATATGAAGAAGGAACAACATACAAAGTCTCAAAGACAGCGAGGGTCATTGGAAGTACAAGCCAGATGAAGTGGAGAATGTCATTATTGAATACTATATTGATATATTTAATTTAGGTGGTATCTGTGATAGTGATGATGTGATTAGAGGAATCAAAAAATTCATCACGAATGGGACAAACCAACTACTAGAAGATGAACCAGTAGATGAATAAATCAAGAAAGTCATATTTAGCATGTATCCCAACAAAGCTCTCAGACCAGGACCTTACCAGACAATTTTCATGCAAGCTTCATCCAAACAAAATGAAGTATTTTTGGTGACAACATAGCAGATCACATTAAAGGGTGGTGGAAAGGGGAAGCCAAATAACCACCATCAACTCGACCAACATTGTCCTCATCCCTAAAGACAAAGATCCACATGGCATGTATGATTTCAGGCCTATCAACTTGTGCAATATTGTATATAAGATCATTTCTAAAATGACCGCCAACAGAGTGAAGCCTTTTCTCAAAAAAAATGGTGAGCCAACCAAAATGCCTTTATCCCAATAAGGCACATTACCGATAATGCTATGGTAATTTTGAGATGTTTCATACTACGAAGAGGAAGATTAAAGAAAAGAAAGGACAAATGACGATTAAACTAGACATGAGCAAAGCCTATGACATGATGGAATGGGAGTTCATTGACAAAGTTACAAAGACGATGGGGTTTAGAAGCATATGGTGCAATAAAATCAAAGAATGCATTAACTATGTATCTTTTTCTTTTATTATTAATGGTTGTAAAAAGGGGTATATCACACCCTAAAGGGGCTTCCTCCAAGGAGATACCATTTCTCCTTACCTCTTCCTCTTTTGTGCAAACACCTTCTCCTCTCATTTTAACATGGATACCATGAAAGAAAATATAATAGGAGCTAGGGGTTGTAGAAATGGGCCTCTTATCACACACCTCTTCTTTGCTGATGATAAAATACTCTTCACCAAAGAAAATATCCAAGAAACCAAGAATGTAGCCGAGATATCGAGCTATTATGAGAGGGCTTCATGACAAAAAACTAACTTCAACTAGACATAGATTTCTTTAGTTGAAACATGTGCGGGGAAACCAAAGAGATGATCATCAATGAGATGAAGGTATAACAAGTATAATCTCACAAAAATCCTGGGACTCCCAAGCATTATAGGAAGATAAAAAGATAAGTGTTCAAAGAACTAAAAGAGAGAATTGGGAAGAAGATAAGTGGATGGAAGGGGAAGATATTGAGCCAAGTGGGGAAAGAGATACTCATAAAAGTGATGATTCAATCCATTCCTACTTACATTATGAGAGTATTTTGTATACCTAAAGCTATCATAGATGACATTACTAGGATGATCACCAATTTTTGGCTGGGTGACAAAGGACTAGAAGAGAAAGATGCACTGGGCATAGTGGGATAAGCTGTGTCAACCTAAATGCAAAGGAGGTATGGGATTCAGGGTTTTAAGTACTTGCAACCAATCTCTATTGGCCAAGCAAGCTTGGAAGCTACTCAAACAACCCAAATTCCACAATTGTCAGAATTATGGAAACTAGATATCATAGAGGGAAGAGCGGCCTAGACTCCACAAGAGGATTTGATCCAAGTTACGCCATGGAGATTAATTTGGGGAGCATAATCACTTCTGGAGGGATTGCAGAGGAATGCCAATGGCAGCAACCTGGTCAATATTTGGGGGGGAAATGTGGATCCCCAAAAGAAGTGGGTATGACTACCTGAAAGAAAATGGTACAAGCCCAATCCATGAGTACACAAGCTCATAGATGAAGAGGGGGGGATCATGGAGGGAAGAAGCAGTGGGGAAAATCTTCAACAAGAAGGACATCCGAACCATTATGTCTATCCCGATTGCTACAGGTAACGAGAAAACTAGGTATGGGTACCCTTCTCTGGATGGGTCTACTTACTAGCTGGGCTTCAAAGACCGCACTGAGTGGTTCCTTCAAAATGATTATGGACAGAGAGCTGTTTGGAAGACCCTATGGGTGACATGCCTTTCTCCAAGAATTAAATATTTCATATGGAAAAATTGTACCAACTATCTACCTACCAATAGAAATCTGTAGGCCAGACATTGTCATGATTATGACTACTGGTGGATTATGCAAGATTGAAATGAAAACTTCCATGCATGCCTTAATAGAATGCACACACGCTACTACTTAGGATTCACCTGCAAAGCATGCTCTTCGTTATGATGCACCCAAGAGCTCAATGTAAGCCACCATTAACTGACTCCTCACCAAGTGCACAGATGAGGAGGTTATACTCTTCTCCATAGATTGCCTTGCAACATGGCTTAACAAAAATCAGACCATCTTCATTGATATTATCACTCCACATTATATCAGAAGTCACAGACTATGGGCATGGGCTCATGACTATCTGAAAATGGTGAAAGACAAAAGAAAAATTCCATGTGGAAAAACTAAGCCAAATATATTGTATTAGTACCATAGGCTAACAATTACATTGAAATCCATTGACGCAATTCACATGCAAGTGCATGATCACAATATATGTTCAATAACAAAAAGACAAACAAGAAAAATTCCATGCGAAAAAAACTAAGTTCTAGTGGAATCCAAATAAGCACGACCTATACGGCTATACATGTGGTATATGAATTGGTAACAGTCACTGAACACTTCTGAGGAGAGCTACTTTTATATGCACACCAATCTATTGTAAATTTTATATTTACGTTATTACATGCATCAATGATATGTGCAATAAATTAACAGATTCATACTAAATCGAGATAAGAAGAAAAAGAATAAATAGTGCAGGAGAAAATAAAATTGAGTTAGGAATCAGAACAGATCGTTTGTTGAAAAACAAACTTGTTAATTAAAGAAATCAGTGGCCCACAATTCAGAATGATAGTCGTCATTCTTCTAGTCGACTGGGTCATGAACATGAAGAAGAGACGTCTAACTTGTGTTGTCGACGAACGATGCAGAGAAACCAGTTGCACTACTAGTGCAGTTCAACAATCGCAAGAACCACCGCCTGACAGGTTGCATCGTGGAAGGAAGAAGATGAACGAATGTGCTACATCCAGGAGAAGGTCTCCACGTAACACCACTAAAGCGACGACAATGTACTCTGACTTTAGGGTTTACAAACACACACTCAAATGGCTGACAGTTGTGTGTACGAAAAAGATGAGTTGAACTCTGATCGGATGCATATTTATAGCCTTACACGCCCTAATATTTCTATTCCTATTAAGACACGACCACTCAGTTTATTTTATACACATTGCATAAAAATCCACAAAAGAGACACTTTCCAATTAGGATTAATAAATCCAATTAGGAAAAAACAATTAATTAAATCAATAATTAATTATATAGTTGTATCATAGTACAAAAAGAAGACGAAAGACATTCTCCACAACCCACAAGCCACAAGTCACAAGCTACAAGCCACAAGCCACAAGATCGAGCCCGAACATGTGCCCGGCCCAGCCAAGACAAGCGAGGCAAGGCGTGGCGTCGAACATGCGCACGTACGCATGCCTGTGTGTGTGTTGTGGTCACCATATATACCCACCAAGGAGGTGAGAATACCCTCCTCCTAGGACCCTTGGACACCACATGTGATACTACATATAAGGACCATAAAAGTTCTAGGAGTGAGCAATGTGGGATAAAACTTCTTTCCCATTTGCACTAAAGACAAAGCTACCTCTCTTACATGTACTAGCTGTACTACATTGGGCTTAACCCATGATATATACATGACATTTGCAGCCATATATCTAACAATCTCCCACAAAGTCCCATGTGTAGTGTGATCTATCATTCAGTATTCCATACTATGATTTTAGTAGATACCTTTTGATTTGAATCTACCTGAGTTATCCAACCGTGACCCCCGCAAGAACTAGGTGAACAAAAGTGTTGAACCTGAACCTTGGGTGTAAGAGTATAATTTGGTAATGACACAATAAAGACATGGTAGAAAAGAAAATAATGCATTAAGGCCATGCATACAAAATATATGTCATGAATGATATCAGAGAATAACCCAATTCTCCTGTGGTGGCCTACACAACATCAATCATTTAGTTGGAGTCTTCAAGGATGCACTGCTAACATATTTTCCTAAGACTTGACACCATTCAAAGACTAATCTCTTACTATTTGGAAGTCATGACACTAACAGGTTTCCTAGGGGATAGACACACAGATGAATGGAGCATCAAAGTAATTACATAGTCTCATCTAATTCACCCGATAGCTTAATATTACCACATTGAACCCAATTTGTGGGATCTCCACTCTGTTGGGTTGGGTTGCTACTGCCTGCAAATCAAAAGGGGTTTTAGTCCCATCCCAACATGGATTTCTCCACTAAAGCCAAGGTAAGCCCTTTAGTAAAAGGATCAGTTGTATTATCTTTGGTACCAACATAGTCCACATCCACGACCCCATTAGACACTAACTCTCTTACAAACTTGAGTCTGACTTGGATGTGTCTACGTTGTTTTTTATTATACTTGGAACTATTTATCTTAGAAATAATTGTAGTGCTATCACAGTGAACTAAAATTGCAGGAAGCGACTTATTTACCATAGGTAAACTGGACATAAGTCTATGTAGCCATTCAACTTCCAATCCAATATCATCTAAAGCACATAACTTTGCCTCAAAAGTAGATCGAGACATTATGGTCTATTTCTTAGACCTCCAGGAAATAGCTCCTCCTCCCAATAGGAATACATATCCTGAGGCAACATTGCTCCCAGAGTTCACAACAATCCAACTTGCATCACTATATCTGTCGACTATAGAAGGATGTTTACCATGATGCAGCCCAAGGGAACAAGTTCCCTTGATGTATCTAAAAACTCTATCAAGAGCTTACCAATGGGTCTTGGTGGGACAACTGGTGTATCTACTTAACTTGCTCACAACAAATGTAATGTTTGGACGTGTGTAGTTCATAAGATACATCAAAGTTCCGATTATCTAAAAGTATCATAATTGAGACACTAGAACTCCAATCTCATTCTTGAATAAGGCCTTGGATGAATCATATGGAGTCTTAATAGGTTTACATGATGTGTACTCAAACCTCTCCAGTATCTTATCAACATAGTGAGACTGAGAGAGAGTTATACCATCAGTATGCCTTATGATTTTAAGCCCTAAAATCACATCAGTGACACCCATATCCTTCATCTCAAACTTGCTACACAAGAATGACTTTGTCTCATTTACTACTTTCATATCAGAACCAAAAAGCAGGATATCATTGACATATAAGCATAACAAAATGAATCCATCATTGATGATTTTGCAGTAGAGACACTTATCAAATTCATTAGAAACAAAGCCAAATGATGATATCACAAAATCAAACTTCTCATGCCATTGCTTAGGGGCTTGTTTCAAGCCATATAATGACCTAACAAGTTTACACACTTTAGACTCATTCCCACCACCCAAAAATCCCTCATATTGTTCCATATATATATCTCTTCCTGAAGATCACCATGTAAGAATGCGATCTTCACATCCATCTGATGGATACACATTATAAATGGAAGCCAATGCTATAAGCACTCAGATTGTGGTCATACAGGAACCATGGGAATATGTATCAAAATAATATGTTCATTTCCTCTGTGTGTAACCCTTAGCAACTAACCTAGCATTATACTTATTGATTGTCCCGTCTTCATTCAGTTTCTTCTTAAAGATCCATTTGCATCCAACTGCAGAACAACCAGGAGACAAATGTACCAATTCCCAGTTCCATTTGAGAGAATTGATTGGATTTCATCATTAGTGACTTCTTTACAAAACTTAGCTTCTGGAGATTCCATAACTTGTTTGAAATTACAGGATCATCCTCAACATTGTAAGGGAGAAACTCACTTCCAAATTCCTTAGATGTCCTAGGCTGTTTACTTCTCCTTGGTTCAACTATTTCTTCAAAATCATTAGATTTAGAAATAGCTTGTTCTGAGTCACCCCCCACATTTATCATCCTTTCCACATGCTCGAGAATGGAACTTGTAGTGAATGAATCTTCTTGAGATACTTCATTGAGCACACCAAATTTCATGAGAAACACATCCTCAAAGAATGTAGCATCACATAATCCCACAATTGTATTGACCTCAATGCCTGATATACCGGATTTTACAATCAAGAATCTATAGGCATAACTTGTCTCTACATACCCCAAGAAAACAACATCAACCATTTTCGGTCCCAATTTCTTCCTCTTGTGTTCAGGGACGAGTACCTTAGCAAGACACCCCCACACTTGAAGATATTTGAGACTCAATTTTCTTCCTCTCCATAACTTAAATGGATTACTTTCTACATGTTTATGGGGAACTCTATTCAGAATATGGCAAGCCGTATTCAAAGCTTCCCCCACATGAAGTTGGGTAGACCTGAGGTTTAGAGTAAAGAATTTACCATATCTATAAGGGTTCAATTTTTACGTTCATCTATCCCATTGGACTGTGGTGAATACGGAGCGGTAACCTCATGAACTATACCATGTAATTGGAAAAATTCCAAAAACAAGTTCAAGGTGTATTCTCCTACCCTATTAGACCTTAATCGTTTAAGTATATTTTCGGTTTGAGTTCAACTTTTTCCTTATAAATTTTAAATTTATCCAATGCCTCATCTTTACCTCTAAGTAAAAATACATAGTAGTTCTACTAGCATCGTTAATAAATGTTATAAAGTAACACTTTTGATCCCTTGTAGCAATACCATTACATACATAGATATCAGTATGTACTAAATCCAATATTTCTGAATTCCTATTCACAGAATGAAAAGGTTTCCTAGGAAATTTAGCTTGCACATATATTTCACATTTAGTATTGCTAAATTCAAATTTAGGGATTAAATTAAGACTCATCATATGCTTCATTGAGGCAACATTAACATGCCCCAAACATGAATGCCAAATATCATATGATACACGATTCATGCATACCGAACTATTATCATTCAAATTTAACATGGAATTTGAAATAGGTTCAACAAGAATTTTAAATAATTTCTCCACATCACATAGATACCCCTTTCCAAAAAATAAAGAATCATGAAGGTGTGTAATAATTGCCTTATTACATTTGCAATCTACTCTAAAACCTTCCCCAACTAAAATTACGCCACTAAGGATATTGTGTCGAATGATTGGAACATGTCTGACTCTACGAAGCATCAAAACCTTCCTCGAAGGGAACTTCAAGTCCACCCATCCTTTTCCTTTGACTTCTGCAGAGCTAGAATTGCCCAAACTCACAAAACGACCTCTTGAGGCTTGGTAAGACACAAATAGGGACTTATTAGCAAAACATGTACATCAGCCCCAGTGTCGATAATCCAATAAAGTGGTTCAAAAATAGAAAGGATTTCAGGTTTTATAGAAACATACCCATCATTGAGGTGCAAGGATGCAGTCATCATATTGACCACAACCTCCTCAGTTATAGACGTGGAAGCTTTCTTTGCCTTCTTTGAAGGAAAATCCTTGTCCCAGTGGCCAACCTGTCCACAAGTCCAATAAGGTTTGTTCTTCAGTTTCTTCTAGATCTTGGCATTCAGTTTATGTGCATTCTTTGTTTTCTTATTTTTGGTTTTAGAAGTAGTAAAATTAACACTAGGGTTTGCATCAGTAGACACCATGACGGTCTTCTCTTTTAAGTGTTCTTCTTGTACATTAATATCTCTCATTAGAACATTATTGACATGTCTCCTTTATGATGCTTAAGAGACATGCCAAACGATTCCCATGACTTAGGGAAATTTTCTATGATAGACATAACAACAAACTTCTTAGGAAATTCCATCTTTGCATCTGAGAGTTCATGACACCGGAGTTGAAGGTCGTGTGTTTGATCAGAGACAGAATTACCCTTAACCATCTAAAATTTTAGAAACTTAGACACATAGTACTTTTCAACACCTCGGTTTTCAGTACCAAAATTCTTAACTAACGCTTCCCACATTAATTTGGAAGTAGTAAGAGGCGGATTTGAATAATAATCATACAATTTGTCATTTAAACCAAACACGTCTTATCACCCTTCTTCCAATTAGCAATTATATTTGTATTATCAGGAATAATGTCATCAGATTTAGGTTCAGTCTCTTCTAAGTACTGATCATAACCACAATATTAAGCCAAATTTGCATCCGACTCTACCAACGGGCAAAGTTGGTACCAATAAATTTCTCAGTCACACTACTCATATCAATTTTATTCCCAGAACCAGCTTGACCGGTGATGCAACCCTATTTTAGGGTTTCATCCTGTGACTTTTTGAAAAATAATCACATCTAAATAGTTTAGATTACAAGTTATTCGCCTCAATATGATCTTTTATGATCAATTCCCTTATGTCTCCTTTTGCGTGATTTTCAGGGCACTTATGCATGCATTGGCTCATGGGAGAGAGATGAAGCATGTGTATGGGGTCTTACACCCCAAGAGTGAACCTATCTCTTCCCATAGCTTTCTTTGGATGCACAAGAGAAATTCAAAGTAAAAGGAGGCTAGATGAAGAAGATGAAGTACAGATAAACACCAAAAAGCCCCAAAATAGTCGTGGTACTTCACTACGGTCGTGGCAATTATGCTCCAAAAGTAATAGGGAATGTGCTCAATTCATACATGAATGACCACGACCATGGAGCTCAAAACGGTTGTGGTTACTAAAGACCCCACAACCATGGCCCCCAGAATGGTCGTGGCCAGAACACTCCACCTCGCCTGTGGTCATCACCTCATCCGTGGTGATTTATGCACAAAGATCCCCAAAATCAATAGGAATTGGTCCATTTTACACGTGAATGACCACGGTCATGGCCACCACCAAAGTCGTGGCCCTTGAAGACCACCTCACCTGTGTTGCTTCCCACACCCGTGGTGAACTGAAGACACAATGACCTCCAAGCTGCCTTGCCTGTGGCCTCCTCCTCCAACACGACCGTGGCCACCATATATACTTATCACTTTCAACTCCATTCATCACCTCAGAAATTCCACCACCCACGACCATACCATGCAACCCCCACCACGGTCGTGGCACGTCAACACGACCATAGTGATCACCTAAACCTACCCATTTTCACCACTAGTTTTTCCACTTTGCCCCTACTTACCCTAGTGCTTCTCCATCACCTAAATATACATAGGAGGTGGCCACAACATAGATATTAGACCCCCTCTATCTGCCATTACTCCTCTTCACCCACTCTTGAGCATTCATTGCACTCCCCTTGCATTTATGCTCTCCATCCACCATTTCCACCTCATTTCCACCATAGAAACCTAGTTTTCTAGGTTTTCTACCATAATCCCCTTCATTTCCATGCCTATCATCCACCTTAGAGGAGGGAGTTCACCCTACAACAGCTAGGAGGTGAAGGAGAAGGATCTACTTTGAGCTCCATGGAGTCCTATCCCCTTCTTTTCATTTCTTTTATCTTTTCTTTGAGCATGTCTAGATAATCCCCTAGTGGTGGGCGGTTTGGGGTTAAAATGTGACTTTGATACCATGTTGGGGGAAAATAACTTGTAATGAACATGATTTCATTCTATGATGATTGCCTATTGCTTCTATCTCATTTCCCATTTTATTGCATGTGGTTTGTGCTTTTAGCATAAATTGTTTGCTTTGAGATGCTTAATGACACTTAGCTTCTAGGGGAAATTGAAATGTATGTGGCAATCTTAGGAATGAATCCTAGGTCCAATTAGTGGATCCCTAGCTAGCCTGCTTTGTTCCTACATACATCTCCCTTCTTCTACAAGTGAATGTGAGATCTAAGTAGCTAGTGTAAGTGTGATTGGTGCAATTGCCTTGAGCTTCCTAAAGGCTAGATGGCAAGTAACATGAGGTGAAACACCCTCATCTCTACTCCCATTACTACCCTTGGCTCTCAATTGCCCAATACCACTTACCCTAGAAACCTAGACTTGCCTAGTCTTACTAGAATTACACCTAACCCTAGTTCTCCAAATAATAGTATACGGTATATTCTATTAGCACTTGCCTTGTTGTTTGGTTTGGTAATCTAGATTGAATTATGAGATTTGCATGCTATGTTGACCTTACCCCAACTAGTATCAAATCACATTCCCAAACGAACCACCTATCCAATCCATTTCTTAAAACCTAACTTGCCATCTTAGCTTGTTAATGCTAGTTTAGCTTAATTGCCTTTGTTCACTCTAGCTAATTGTTTTGTCTTGTTAATCAGGGTTAACCTAGATTCTCACTTGCTATAGTGTTTATCTTAGTTCTTAGTTGCTATTTGCATTGCTATAATAGTGTAGATCATCTTGCTCTTATTTAGTTGATTGCTTAATCCAAACTCTTAGATCTAACTTGCCTAGGATAATCTAGTTTTTGGTAATCTAATTTTCCTATTGCCTATGCTTGCATGCTTGCTTAGTATAATCAAACCAAAACCCCTTTTTAACCCTTCAACCCTAGTCTCCACTTTAAGAACGTAGCCAACACGACCCTAGCTCTAGTTCCCCCTCTATCCCTGAGGATTGATCCCCTTGCTTGCCTCTCATCTATGCTATAACGTGACCCCGTGCGCTTGCGGGAGCATATTTTAGTGTTGAGAGTGAAACTTATTTGGGGACTTATAAATTTAAAAGATCACACGTGCATTATATACCACACCAAGCTTTCTAGTGTTGTTTCCAGGGATAGATGCTCTCAGCCTAGCTAGTTAGTGTAGCTTAGCCTTTCCTACTACCGTCATCATTGTTATTCTTTATTATTTGTTCACTTTTGCATATGGCCATTCTAACTTGGTTTTTGTTGCTTATTTGTGTATTGCAGAAGTGACAACTGTGCATGTTTCACACGCGTTCTACTTGTACTGACTTGGTTTTATACGACCCCAAGATAGGTAGAAGGAGACACCAAAGGTGCCACAACCAACACCGAGAAACCAAGATGGGTGACCATGAAGCTGAAATACCTCATGGAAATGCTCAACTGCCGCTATCCAACTGCCCCCTTCATGAGTGTTTCACCCCAGGGAACTACAATTATCCCATTGCCACCTTATTGACCAAATATCAGGTCAAAAATTATCTATTCTTCCCACACTTCTTAGACTCCTCCCTACCTACTATGGGATGGAGAATGAAAACCCCTACCATCATATCAACGCCTTCCTTGAGACCTGTTCCACGTTCCGTACACCCGCTGCCACCGATGATTCCATCTGGAGGACTCTCTTCCTATTCTCCCTAAAGGAAAAGGCCAAGGAATGGTACATGGCCAAGTCCGAGTTGTTGACATGGAATGACATGAAGAATGAGTTTCTTAAGAAGTTCTACCCAATCTCCAAGTTGACCCAAATGCGAAGATGCATCACTTCCTTCACGCAAAAAGAGAATGAATCATTTCACAAAGCTTAGGAATGATTTTAGAAGCTCCGCCTTGACTGATCGCATCATGAAGTACCTCTATGGGGGCTGGTTCAAGCTTTCTACACTAGGCTAGTGGAAGTGAGCCATAACAATATTGATTCGTCATGTGGAGGCACCTTCATGACAATGCCACCTGAGGAATCTTGGCCCTTATTTGAGCATATTGCGGAGAATTCTCACCATTGAGCCTCAAGTAAAGGGGGGTATTGTGACCAAAACTACATTCCTCCACCTCCTCCTATAATTCCAACCTGGGATGTTGCCAACCTCGACATGATGAAAGTGGTGGTAGACATGATGAATGTGATGAATTACCAAGTTGGTGGTTCTTCTAGTCAATCCACCATGGTAGTTGAAGCTGAGGAAGAAGAAGTTTATGCTTTGCACTCCTTTGGAAATCGAAATAGCTAAGGTCCAATGTCCAACACTCACACTCCTGAGTGGAGAAACCATCCCAAGTTTTCATGGAAACAACAAAATGAGGATGGTTAAGGGCAAGGACAGCCAAGACAATACCATGGTCCCAAGCACAACTCCAAGTTTGAAGAAGTTCTAGGAAGGATAAGGAGCCTTGACGAGGTGAAGAAAGAGGTGTACTCAAGGACAAAACATTAGCCACCTTGAACAAAGGCTTGACCAAATCTCCATTTCACTTGCTCGCCATGGAGAGGGAAGGCTCCCATCTCAACCCATGGCCAATCCCAACAATGATGAAAGTTATGTGAGCACCACTCAAGGTGATTATGTCCCACCACAAGGCTAAGTGCCCCCACTTCACCATTACCAAGGACCACCACATCCATATGCTCCTCCACCTCACCAACCCCCTTTCAACTATCAATATCCCCCACCACCATCACATGCCTATCAACATCCACTCTGCAACAACCTCCCCAACAACCAACTTGCATACTCCAAAATCCTAACCCACCTCATCAAAGACCGAAACCACCTTCATCTTTACAAGACCCTCCTTCTTCCCATGAACAAGTGAATATGGTTTCTATCATATGGGGGAGGAAAGCTGCTCAAGAGCTTGAAAAAGGGGAGGATGAAATGATTAAGGTTTGTGATAAAGATTCAATGCTATAAGAGTCTAGTAGAGAGCACAAAAGTGCTAAAGAGTTTGTTGCTCAGTTGTTTCTTGAAAATACCGAGTGAATCCAAGCTCCTGTTGTCCCATTTGTGTATGAAGAAGCATCCTCAACTGTCCCACCCTTTCTTATAAGTAACAAAAGTTCTAGAAATTTAGTTCTTCTATCCTTCTATGACAATATCATGTTTGTTGCCCCACATTCCATTGACATGGTAACACTTGATTCAATACCTTATTGGGAGCCAAAACCTCCGCATGAGACAAGAACCACCATCATACCTCCTCAAGGCCCACAAATCTCTACAAAAATATTTGATGCAATTGGTGAGAGATTCCATGAGGCTTTAAAAGGCCTCTTTCTCCAAGAGAAGAATAGTCATATTATGAATCTCTTAGGGACCTTGAAGCAAGGAACAACATGCATCAAAGCATCCCTTTCTTTGGTAAAAGATGTTTGCATGGGGAGGAGAAAATTGGTGTTATTTCCACCCAAGGAAATCATCACGTCAAGATCTGTGAACTTTAGCCTGGACATTAGTTTCCTAAAAAAAGGGATGATCAGGGAGTTCCTCTTATCACATGCAACATCAGTGCACGACCTGTTGAGCATGCTCTCCTAGATTTAGGCACAAGAACAAGCATTATGCCACTGAGCATGTACTTACGACTCAGTCTCAAGAAAGTGGAACCAGTGGATTGTTTCCTTGTCTTGGGTGATAGGACTAAGAGGAAATCCCTGGGCATATTGCTAAATGAAATAGTAGCAATGGATCAATAGATAAACATTGCATACTTAACTGATTTTTTGATCATGAATTATGGACCTATAGATGGAAAAGAATACTTCATATTGGGAAGAACTTTTTTATCCACCATGGGTGCGGAGATTAATGTGTGTACAAGCACTCTGACGATCACACATAGAAGGAGAAAGTTTGACTTCTTTATATTCACTGAGGAAGAAAGGTACTGGATGGGTGAAGAAGATTTTGGCGATAGTCTAGGATACTATGACCCTCTAGAATAGTAGAGATCAAGTCCTTACTTCCGATTGATGTACACTCCTTGGGATGAAGCCCATGTCATCAAAACTCTAGAAAGGATCACTGTAAAAGAGAAAGGAGACATTGTGGGTGTCAACACTTAGTGAAGAAGGCAACAAGCGCAGTTGAAGCCTATAAATTTAGTGCTAGTGGGAGGCAACCCATGTGGTTTGAGATTCTCAAACCTTGTTGTTGTTGGATCTATGAATCTAGAGGGGGGAGGGTGAATAGAGCTTCAAAAATAGAGTTCTCATTGGTCCAAAAAGATTTATACGAAGAAGTTCAAGAGCTCTCTTGGTACTAAGGACTCCTTTGGATTTGAAGGAGGACTTGGTTTGCTTTCCTTGGGTACAAGGTTGGCATTCCTCATCCTTTTCAAAATCTAACTTGGGAAGTCCCTTAACCAAGTCCAATTTGGTCAACTTCTTCAACTGGTGCATATTTACATGACCAAGCTGACAATGCCAAAGAGAAATATCATTTGAGTTGACTACTAGGCATCTACCAACAACATGCTTAATAGAGTCAAGAACTATAACATAAAGATTACTACTTCTAGTTCCCTTATATATAACTTGATAGGTGAGGGAATCTAGAATCAAGCATTCAAAGGAAGTAAATAACATAAGGTAACCATTATCACATAAGTGACTAATACTATTGTGATGTAGGCCATCCAAAAAGAGAACATTCTTATTGCACAAGGATTCACCTACATCACCCTCACATTTCTTATTGTCCCCAAAGGTGACCGAACCTCCTTTCTTTTTGGTGAATTTGTTGAAATGGCTTATATCACCTGTCATATGCTTAGTGCAGCCACTACCAACAATCTGTCTTCCTTTTTCATGCAAGAAAGGATAATGCCGGTTCCCTACTCAGACTTTGGGATCTAGAGTTAGCTTGGGGACCCATTTCATCTTTGGGTTGGTCCCCTTAGGCTTGTAAGGACAATAAGTAGAGTAATGATAATCACACTTGCAATAAGAACAAACTGGAGAATTCTTAGTGCCAGAAGTCTCTCCTACAAAGAAATAGCTATCCTTGCTCTTTTTCTTACCTTTGTCTTAGCTCTTTCCATTTGGTTCTCCCCCTACAAATATAAAACCACTAGTACCACTTTGTTTGGTAGAATGGTCAAGGATTATCATCATTTAGAGAAACGATAGTAGCAGATAAACTAGTAATATCATCTCTAGCATGAACAAGGTCGACCTCATGATAGAGGGCTTTAGTTAAATATGAATCTTTCCCAAGAGATATATATTCAACGTCATTACTAGGAAAGATAGGTATAGAAGATAAATCATTAACTTGACCAAGCAACCTATCATTTTCAAATTTAAGCATTTGAATTTCCTTAAGATAGACATCTCTTTCATCCATATGAGCATCAACAAGAAGCTTAAATTCAACATTTTCAATTTCAAGCTCCTTTAGGGAATATTGGTTTTCTTCCTTAAGAGTTTCAATATTCTTAAGGTAGACACCATTCCGTACTTCAACTCCATAGTATTGGAGCTCAAGATCAAGATATTGCCCTTGTAAGTTATCAATGCTCTCAAGATGATTTTTCTCATTAAGCTCAAGAATATCAAGTTTAGCATACAAATCATCAATAATTTTACCTAACTATTTTCTTTTAGATTTACATTTAGCAAAAGATGAACGGGTAGAAAAAACCATGTAAATAATAGCTTTGTTAGATAACTCATGCAAGCTTACCTCACTTACCTCACCAATTTCCTCACTAGTGGAGGCCATGAGTGCAAGGTGGCACTCTCCATCTTCCTCAGAGCTTGAGCTACTTGAGGATGAAGCTTCCCAAGCTGCATGAGATGCATTATTGTATCTCTTCGCCTTCCTCTTGTACTTGATCTCCTTCTTGTACTCCTCTTCCTTCTTTGAGCTGCCCTTGTGGTGTGACTTTCTTGACTTGGGACATTCACTCTTGTAGTGCCCCTTTTGTCCACACTTATAACATCTATGTTACAACCCCAAATTTTGGGTTCTTTTGGTGAGAAATGTAATTTCTCCTATTAAAGATATTTGAACAAATAAAGATATAATTTGTTTTGGATAAATGGATTTTGTTTACAATAGCCTTGTCGATTGTTTTGTGGGCTTTATTGGCTATTGGGCCCAATAACAAGGAAAAGACAAAAGAAACTCCATTATTAATAAGAAATGGAGAAAAGAAAGAGGTAGAAACCTCAAGAAGGCAAAAGCATATAATCCAAATGTGGATTTCGTTCCTCTTGGGTTCCAAGGAGTCCAAAGTTGTAAAGATAACACAATAAGAAAAGAAAAGATCAATTAAATATTTCTTTATTAAGAAAGAAATCGAAAACAATAATAAAATGTGGAAAATAAGTGGAGAGAGAGGTATGATTGAGTTATACTTGATGGATTTTCATATCCATAAGGTTCCTAATGTTAAAAGAAGTTCCAATAAGGAAAATAAAAAGAGATAATAAGAGAGATAAAGAAAAATCCTCAAAAAGAGATATTTTAATCAAGAAATAAAAAGGATAATGAGAAATAAAGGACATGGATGCATCTAGAAGGATAATAAGCATCCTTCAAAAAGGATTTCGAAATCTAAGGGTTCATTGGGGTCCAAGGAGTCTCAAATAGCAAGATAATGGTTTGAGGAAAGAGAAAATAACCATTAAATGAATTTTATTAATGAGTAACTTGTTGTTGAATAAATAGTCCTTTTCTTTTGGAGTTTCAAACTCAAACTTGACATGCAAGTAGATAAAGTAAAGAGAGAGAAACCCTTAAAATTTGGTTGGAAAATAGTACACGGTTTCTAAGTTATGCAATTTGCAAAATTACCTTAAGTTAGGTTATTAATTGCCTAAGGATTTGTTGTCACGATGTAATTGGATTATCTTTCTAATTCCCTAATTTTGGGCTTTTTGTGGACCGTTGGATCTCTAATCCATTGACTGGGGTTAAATCCCAGTGGCGCGAGGAGTCTGGCATAGAGTAGACTTGGCGAGATCCAAGTTTGGGTACTTTCTCACAAAGGAAAGCTCCTCTGATTGCGAGAAGGAGTCTGTTGCCTTTGGGAGATGTTTTCTGTGACACCCTGCCATCACATAGACAATGAGATGACACACGAAAATGTGTGGAACCACCTAATACCAAAAACACGGGTTAATTAAAACCATTTGCGGAAAACATACATAAGAGAACTTTTGCATCTAGATCCTATAGAGAAACATGTTATACAAATATTACAAGCTTTGATATATGTCCACAGCTTATCGGAACTAGATGTACTGTCAGCACATGAGTCCATCACCTATTTATACATACATAACGGGCCACATACGGCCAACGGTAGGGTATAAAAAATTACAACAATTAGACATTGTGAAACATCATCAAACACCTCTGAGGACTTGAGAGTACATGGATGACCTTAGGACTCTACTACAAAACCACCAAAATAGCATCATGTCCATCTCTTGCCTTCTACTACTCTTCTTGCTGCTTGGCCACAACCTCACGACCACCACCACGTCTAGAGTGCTCATCTAAAAAGGGTGTAAACCAGCGGGGTGAGACACACAGTCTTAGCGAGAAACATAACTCCCTGCCAAAACTATAAAACCTCATAAGATTAAAACAATAAAAGCAGATAACTGATAAATGTATAACAAGAGCAGCATACTGAGCCAGACCATTATCCCAATCATTCTTACCAAGATATCCAGGAGGCATATAACCAAGCATTGCTTTATGGAACATAATTGACAAGATAAGCTTTATAAGAACTTATCACAAAATATAAGAATCGTACACATATCTGCAAGGTATAACTAGATCAGCTATATAAGCAAGGCCTCAATCAATGCTCCATGTTTATTCTATGTAGCATATACTATCTGGCTATATTACATTTTATTATGCCCTGAGGAAGTGAGCCTTCCCTGCTCAAATCCAACCATTGGCTGCAAAGCCCAATCTGATGCCATACAAGGTCTAAGGAGATCCGAACTCCATGACCTCACCTTCTCGTGGTCAGTACATGAATCGTCAAGAAAGACCACAATCTTATGCTTATAGGGCCTCAGCCTCTGGGTCAGCTCCGCAAGCTACCCACATCTCTATCTCACCTCATCATAGGTTCTAGTGCATACATCCGAGCCATGGATGCATCATGCTCATCATCACATATCCTGAGCCATGGGTCTGTTCACCATGCTCCATATATCCTGAGTCTGCAACCATAGTTGTACTCAAATCCTTCTATTTTAGGCTAGGGGAAACCTCACATATTCAACAATATGCGCTCCAGGTAATCCCGCAGGATAAAACTGTTTCACCATCACCAAATACTGACGATGATGGATCTATGGCCAGGGCAGACTACATGATATATTCCACTGTAATTAATTAGTATATTTTAAGTCAATTTTTGAGACAATCAAGTTATAAGCATAAAAACATTGGGTTACATCATTACTGTCATCATCTCATTGTCCTGGGATCTCTATCCCTCATCACAGAAAGCCACTGCCTCTCAAGGCATCAACATCCCCCATCAACATCCTGGGATAACAATCCCTTAGCTCAACATTAGAGGATAACACCTCAACTAGGCATTTAGACTTTATCAGGTCCTCAGACCTATCCCATCATACTAGTGATGCAATTTATCTCATCAACAAGGTATATTATCATTTGATGTTATTCAAAGCACATCTACCTCATAGCTCTTACCTGGCTATGATTCCAACTAATATACATGCATGGTTAGCATACATATTAAGAGAGATAACTTAAGCCATCAGACATAAATCTTTATGATTATCATGCTATCATGTATAAAGAAACATCCATGAGTATATTACACATAAGTTCTAGAAATCATAGTTTTATTATCAATCATATGCATATATCCTTCCAAACTTCTCGATTTACAACCTATCATCTTTTCTCATTATCATAGTTGCAGGATTCAAGGTGATCACATTATATCATTTGTATTATTGTTATTAATAGAGAACTATCAGCTATATACATTCCAGGTTATCAGAACCCTCACCAAAGTTCCTGCAACCCTCACTATAGGTAGGGCGGGTAGCGCCAACCCTCACCCAAAGAGTATCATGCATGATCATAACCTCACTATAGATTATCTGCTAGGGTTCCAAACCCTAAAGAACGTGTGCCATCATATCGGCCAACCACACTTCATCCTATCGTGCATCAGAGATCAACCATCACAGAGGGGTGTCATGCACAAGAGGCACCCATATCGACCAAGAATCCTATCGTGCACTAGGGTTAGGGTTTCTATCAGCCAACCCTCTCAACAAGAAGCATGTCGACCAGGAGCATGGCACCCAAGACACCCTATCGTTCAACCATCAACCCATATCGTCCAGAGGACCCTCATGTCGGCCAAGGCAATCTATCATTCAAGGCATCATATCATCCAAGAGCAGGGTAACCACTAAGGCACCATGTCATCCAACTCACTTAGGGTATGTCGGGAAAATACAAACCCCATGCTCGGCACAAGGTTACCCACCTTACCCATAACGTTCAAGGAAGAGCTAGGGTGTCACCCACCTATAACACACAAGACCTAGGCACCACAAGAAGGCCTATCAGTCAACAAGGGCAGCACTCCATATCGGCCAAGGGAACAACACCACTTAGACTAAGAAGGTCACATCATTCATCTAAGTCAACTTCTCATATAGGCCATCACTTAAGGCATCTACTAGGGTTTTCTCTATACCACCATATAGGGCACCAAACCAACCATCTCAACTAGGTGTATCGACCAAGGGTAAAACCCTAGACAAGAGGCTATCGGGCAACCTTACTCCAAGGTCATAACTTGCAAAGCACAACTCTACAAGGTTGTCTTCAACCTCAAGCACAAGGGCACCAAGCCCTAAATGATCAAGAAGACCGGCTCACCTCTCAACACCCAAGAGAGAGGGGTTTTGCACAACCTCTATCACAAATCGGGCAACCACAAGGATCATCCTTAACGTAGATCATCACATATCCAAGAGCTCACCTCTTAAATCCATGGTGAGAGGAGGGTGTTGCCCAAGCAACTAGAATGTAGACTCACCTCTCAACTTAAACTAGAGAGGGGTATTGCCCACATCACTAGAGCTCAAACTCACTTCTCAAAAACTAAGGAGAGAAAGGGGTATTGCCCCAAAAGAAACCCTAAACTATGGTTCGACCAACTAGATCCAAAGGTATATAAACCATCAACAACATCAACAACATCATGTTGACTATATCCATAAGATCAACAACATGTTCTAGAGCAAGAAACATAACATGCAATGGCCGATCATCAACATATATGAATCATGCAACATAAAGAAGGTAGAATAGCTAGGGTTAGAAGTTATGTAACCCGCCTTAAGCAAGCTCCTCAAGCTCTAAAGCTCCAAGCTCCAACCTTCTAGCTCCAAGCACACCACTTATGGTTCGGCCACCAAACTAGAGGAAGAAGAAGAAGACTTCAAGAAGAGGATCGGCCACCAACTTGCTCCACCAAGCTATATTGTGCACCAAGGAAGAGAGGAGAAACAAAGAGCTAAAAGGGATCCTAAGGAAGTGGAAGGATATGTATATATAGAAGAGGATGGAGGAGAAAACAAGGCAATGTGTCGCCCACCTAGGGACACTTGTCCAAGGGCAATGCTACCTCCTTATCTCACCTTATACACATGTCCAAGGCTATTGCCACATGCAAGCAATATGCACCAAGTGTCTACTAGTGGTGACACAAATGAGGTCAAGGGGTCAAAGATGGTCCATGGTCGATACTATCCACCTCCATGCCCGATAAACCCCATGGGCGACACCCCCATGGGCGACACAAAACCCTCCTGCCCGATACAAGGTTCAACTAGGAAAGGAAAGGCCCAAAAAAGGGAAAACAAGGCCCAACAGAGCTCAACCAAGCCCAAGACAACTCAAGGCACGAGCCCAAACCTTCCTCTTTAACTTAGGGAAAGCAAAGAGAGAGAAAGACATCTCTCAAGGTGACAAACTTGCTCTTCAACCCTAACTTAGGTTATTTTGCAAGTAGCACCTCCAACTCTCAACAAAACACAAGCAAACCCTAATCGCCACTAAAGGTGATTAGCAAGCAACCAAGTACAATGTTCAAGCAAAACAAATAGGGTAAGCCCAAAACGGAGGTTAGGGTCCTTACATTTTCGGTGAGAACCAACCCTATTTATGAGGGGTTTGGTCACTGATGGAGGGAATCCCCAACTCGTCGGACACCTGTGGTTGACTCTATATATAGGGATAGCCCAGGGCATCGCGAGCCATCCCACTTCTTCTGCCCTCGAGATCGGGGTGCGACGACGCTCACTTTGGTGCATTCGATTCGACGATTGGCCCTGTTCTTCCTCCTCTGAGACCTGCAGCTTCTCGCCAGAGAAGAGCTTCGCCATCCCGATGATCTGGCTGCGCAGCGAAGCAATGGATGGGTGCCTTGAGTCCGAGATACCAAGACAAAGGCGGAGGTGGTGTTGGCTTGTGCTCAGTTGGAGAAACACGCAGAGTCAACTCCCTGGTTGACCGCGGTCTGCCGCTAGCTCACAAGTAGGGCTGTCGTGAGGATAAAGAAGAGAGGGTAAATTACCTCCTTGCCCCTAGGCGTGGGTGGCTTTAAGAAACAGACGCAGGGGTAAAAACGTACAACCAGTCGACCAGGCGCCTTGCTAGAGGAAAAGAAAAGAAAAACTGAAGGGGCCGATGTGGCAACCATCGATTGGCCAAAAGGTACTTTTATTTGTAAAAATTGAAAAATAAAGATTGGCAGCTCTGATGAATAAAGTTAAAATATGATAGTTGCTCAGAAAAATGAGAGGAATCCATTAAAAATAGTTTTAGATGCTAATTTCTCTTGCAATTCAAAAGGCAGTGGAAGTTATCAACTTTAATGCTTTAATGATTAAGAAACCCTAATTTGAGATGATTAATGTACTTAGAAGGGTTTTATGGATGATTAAAGTTGATATTAACCTATTAATTATAAAAAGGTACATTAAGAACAAAAAGGATGAACTTTGCTCGTAATTAGTTTAATTTGGAGTTTCATGTACATAAATGAGCTTTAGTGGGCCTTAAAACCCTAAAGTTAGTATTTGTGACTCTTAATGGCTTTAATTATTCAAATTCATGAATAATGCTGAGATATGATGGTTCTAAGCTATTTCGAGTATAAAAGTTCTTAATTGTGTATAAATACCCTTAATATAGTAATTAGGGTTTTCTAATGAATAAAGGTGGAATTAATGATAAATATAGTTCATATGTGAATTAGAATTATGAATTGTTAATTTGAAAGGAACCAAAGATGATAATTGGGCATAATGATCTTGTCATGAGTTAAAAGGATAAAATTGGTAGTTTTAATGTAAAAGAGGCATAATGGACTTAATTTATGTTTAATAGTGCCTTTAATCCAAAATTAGGATTATATGTTGTTAAAAGGTAACCTTAATATCTTTCGTGAAGAATAGATGAGATGGTTAGGGTTTGTGAGTAATTGTATAAAATTAGGGTTTAAAATAATAAAAATAAAGTGAAACGCTAATTGCAATGGAAACCCTAAAAGTGGACTAGAAACCCTAGGAAGTGAGCTAGGTTTAATAGATCTTGATAGCATGATCAATAATAGGTAAATTGTATGCATATTGCAGGATCTCTTTGTGTGCTTGCTTTCCTATTGGATTTCTTGCATTGATTGGATTAATTCTATCTCAAGTCAGCCTGACAGGTATGTGGTTAATTATTGTTAATCACATTAGTTTCCCAAAGGGTTTCTCAGATGATTCATCACGTTGAATGCAACTTATCAGTTGGATGTTCATAATTGCAAATTATAAAGTCACTATGATTATCACAATTATAATAGAAGTGTGTATTCTTGCACGTACATGCCACCCTAATGGATGATGCAAAAAGGTCAAGCCCAGGAGGGAAGACCAATGGGCACCATGAGAGGTGACCCCAGACACCAAGCTCGGGAATGAGAAGGTGGTCTATGTTGAATGAATAATGGGAACCATGAGAGGTGACCCCAGGCACCAAGCTTGGGATTGAGAAGGTGGCCTTAAGTCATTGGAAAAAGAGAAACCCTAGAGGGGGTATGCCAGGGCTAGGGCAAAAGCGGTGGAGAATGTTAATTACCTTGATTATGAAAATTAGATTGTTAGCCATATTTGTGAAAATTTTGGTTGTCCCCACATACTGGCATATTCTTATATACTGACGAACATTTTGTTTGTCGGCATTTTAGGTACAACCATTGAAAAGAACAAATAGTAAAGTGACACATTGTGGAAATAAAAAATAAAGTGCAAGGAGGATTAGATAGAATAGATCCAAGATGTGGATAGCAGTAGATATCCAAGTTTTGAAAAAGGTATTCAAAGTTTTGTTTTATACCAGATTTCAGTTTAGCTCAGTAGAATTTCATAATTATTACTGATTAATTGTTGAACATTTGATCCTGTTAATTGGGATAACGACTCTGACCTTCGAGTCTCCCTTAATTGGGGGTTACCGGGAGGCAGGGTCATTACATTTGGTATTAGAGCATAGGTTCCTCATTTAATCTTTAATAATTATTAAATTTTACAAACTCTGTAGAACCCAAGGGAGTTATTAGAGGATTTTCCAAAAGGCAGAGGTGTCTAGAAAAGGAGCACGTCCGGGGGCTGGCAAGATTTTTCTCTGCACAACTAGTCAGAATATGAGGACTCCCGGATCCGTGTGACTGCCTGGCCAATGTCTTAGGATTTGACTCAAAATAAGATACCTTTAGGACTCTCTCATCTCGTTCATCCTTTCTCAACTCTAATGTTATTAAGGATTTTAAGGATTAGGGTTTTCTCTCTTTTCCTCACCCTCTTGAGGTATGGGTAAATTTGATAAGGTTTAATGAATCCTCCATCAAATTAATAAAAAGCATGTAAATAAGATGTCATGGACATATGATTAATAGTTTAAGCATAAACTAAAGAATAGATACATGCTTAGGTCGTATGACATGAGTTGTCATACCCTCAGGAGAGACCTGAGGCTAGCCCTTCTTGTCTGGAGGATGAGTAGAGAAAGTTAGTCTTGGAGGTAGAGACCTCCATTACAAGTAGAGACCTGACACATCCTCTGAGGATGATGCTAACCCTAACCCTAACCCTAAGTGGTGATTAGAAAGAGAGATGACATGATGAGTTAGATGTCATGGTAGACCAGATGTGAGGGTGGACATATTTTTGGATGCCCATATGAGCCATGAGAGGTTGGATGACCTGACACCTTTGGCAAACCAACCCTGGAATGGGTCGTGCATGTTAGAGTGAAGGGTAGATCCTTCAATGATAAGGTTAGTGAAGAACCTATAGAAACCCTATGGGCTTATATGAGCATGTCATAGTATGCACCCAGAGTACATCAGTAGTGCGACAGTAGGTTGAAACCTTGGTCGTGAGAGTATGATGGATAGCTTATGAGATAAACATAAAGGGCTATGCATAATTTTGAGCAAACATAAGTTGAACATAGGCTTCACCCATGTAGGGGTATGCTTGTGAGCTTGATCCACCTTCATGGAGAAAGAACCTCCAGTGTAAGGTTGTTTGTGGGGTTAGCTCTAAAGAGAGAGAGAGAGAGAGAAGGACCCAAGCAAGAAGGTTGGAAGCTTAGACTTCGAGATATGAGGAACAGTGTGGAGCTGAGGATGATGCGACCTAAGTGGATGGTTTTGGTTGCCTCATGGATGTTTCTTGGAGGTTGATGGTATCTTGGTTGCCTTTAGAAGAACCATACCCTCGAGAGAAGATTAGACTGCTGGTACCTCTGTGCCTATGCTATAGGTGTTTAACTTCTAGGGTTAAGAAGAAGAGTTTCTTAGACCACAAAGAGGTTTAGTAGCAACATGTGAAGCCTTGCACCTAGTTGGTCGTCCTTGAGGAGGACTCCACTCTGAAGTGTTGTTCAAGTAGAAGGATCATGGGAAGTGCATGTCATACCCTGTACATGCTTGGCTTGTGGTTAAAAGTTGAGCAGACTGTTAGACATAAGAAAATTGAACCTAGGGTTCCTAGACCTAAGAGAGGAAGTAGTGTACCTGATGCTCATGACGAGGTTTGAGTTTTATAGATTTGAGCATGGTACTCCTCATGTATAGAGGAAAGGGAAACCCCTTAAGTGTAAGGTATGTTTAGTGAACCCCTCACAACTAAGTTGATGACATGGGAAGGTATGTTCTTGGTCCAATGTTGAGGAATGAGAACAAGTATGACCTAGCATGGTTTATTAAGTGGTCTGCTTGTGCCTTAGTAGCTTTCTAGGGTTAAGCATGCTCATGAGGATGTGAACCCTAGACATAAGGATGTTTGTGACCTTTGTATCAAGGTGCAGTTTCCTCCCATCCTGGGAGAGGGACTCTTTTTTAGGGTGCATACCAGTTTTGTTGGTTTTGAGGTAACCTAAAGAGGCATCAATAGGATCTTGAGAAACTAAGTGAAAAGTACATAGTAAGAGAATGAACTTGTAGACCCATAGATAACCATCTCTAAGTGCATGAGGGTGTGTTACCATGGAGATAACTGGTATGGGGCCTGACCAAGGTAAGCAGGTCGCCATGACCCCTATGAAAGGATGAAAGTCAGCCCAAGAATGCAGAGAGAGATGATGGAGACTTGAAAGAGGTTCTAAGTTGGACATGTACTATGTTAGAATCCTAAGTCTATCCTAGGGTTAGGTAGGTATAAGACCTATGGAAGTAGGAGTTGCCTAATTCCCTAGTTGTACATGACCATAGGGTCGGGAGGTAACAACTATCATTGTCTGAGGGCCATGGGTTAGGAGATTGATCACCTTCATGAACTCATGGGACCCAAAGGGCAGATGAGTAGGGCACTCTCTAGATGCATAAGGGAAGAGGGATGACCCCAAAAGTGCCAGCACCCTACAGACCTAGAGGAGATGAACAAGGATCGTGTGGTGACCCAAGTAGAATCAAGATCAGTTTTCCATGGAAGTAACTTTGATATCAAGATGATTGTGATGTTGAGACCTAAGTTGCACCTTTCAACTTAGATTTGAAGGTGTACTGGAAAGGTGGGATGTAGCATCTCTACTCTTAAAATAGGAAGAACTTGGTATTTAAGCTGCAACCAAATGCTTATTTCCTCTTGTTATGGGAGTGAGAGATGGGACAATGCGTGTGCTATACACCAAGGATAAAGATGATGGGAGTTGGAACGTTGCTATGAGGAATGAGGATAGAGATGATAACATACCCTTGTGGAGTAAATGATATGTGGATGGTTTACAAATAGTAAGATAATTAAGGTAGTCATCTTATGCTTTTATCATGAGCTATGTGGAATTTGCAAGTTATACAAGGTTGAGTTTGATAACCAAGAAGATGAGCTCAAAGTTTTCTTGATGAAGATAGATTTAGAGTTTGAGATGAGATGATAAAGTGGAATACATGGAGGTGTATGTATTCAAAGGATGTGAAGTGATAATGGATGATGTGGTTGAGATATAGCAGCCTAGTTTAGCTGGAGGCTAGAAAAGGTTGTTAGGTTAACCCTAAGCTTGAAAAAGGAGATATGTTTGGCTAATACTCAGATGTAACACTATCAGTTGATTAGGTTAGTAGTTGTTTGGTTATCTAGCCTAGGCATTGATGTAATAAAAAGATGGTTGTAGAACCTCAGATGCACTCCTATGGAAAAGAAGGTGATGAAACCCCGATTAGAGTGTTTTAGGGTTTCTGAGGAATCAACCTTGAGAAATCATGACATACATGAGATCATGATTTTAAGTTCATCATACACCATGGTACTAAGAAGATAGTAAGCGACAATAGTAATTTGGATACCTAAGATGAAGTTGCACGTGGCTTGTCGCCATGCAAGCCAGGAGGTGAAGGATGAATACTAGTAACCCAGTGTATTGATATAGAGGATAAAGAGTCCCTGAGAGGGAATGGGAGTTCATCACTATGGATGTTGTAAGTCTCCCCTAGACCAAGGAAGGTGAAGATGCAATATGAGTTATGGTAGATCGCCTTACCTAGAAGACATGAGAAAGAATATTGTCAAGGGACGGATCCAGTTGAACTACATATGAGAGAGAAATGGTTCAACTACACCATGATGCGAGTTCAAAAGTTATTGAGTATAACCTAAAGATTCACTTTCATGCGGTGGAAGTAGGTACATGAAGAACTCGATATTAGTATAGTTTATCACCCCTAACTGATGGTTAGTATGATCCATACTAGAGGGTGTGATGAGAGCATGTGTGCTTGTTCATGGTGATACATAGAGATAGTTATTGTCCTCTGTAAGATGTGATGATAACCACCATAGCCAGTATCGGGATGTAAGGAAGCTCTGTAAGGGAGGTTGTGCCGGGTACCACTTCATTAAGATGATGTTGGTGAAGGGACCTCACAAAGGTCAAGAAAGAACCACAATGTGTGCAGATGAAGTCGCTTTGATCGTGCAATGGGAGAGCCCAGGGGCGACATGAGTCGTGAGATGATGCAAAGCATATTGACATGTAGTTCACTGTGGGAGAGTATGTGATGTGAAATCCGACCCCTTTAAGTTATAGCCAAGAGAGAGCTGAGTCTTGACTGCATGGTCCATTTGAGATAGATTGGTGGAGATGGTTGTATTTAGCCTTACCCCTCAGGATAACATGATGTATAATGCGTTCCATGAGTCCGATCTAGAGCACTATGTGAGGTACCCAAGCCATGTACTGAGTCCTGAATTTATTCATCTTTATGAGAGGCTGAAATGTCCTGAGTCACCTATGAGGGTATAATATACCAAGGTAAGAAAGAACTCAGATGGAAGAATATGAGATGATGAAGGTTCTTGGGAAGCACCATGGAAAGGGTGAGGCCACATGGGAGCCATGATGGACAAAGGAAAGACTTATCCTGTTTGTTTGTGTGCCTGGTGAAAGTTTGGGGCAAAATTCCTATAAGAGGGGAAGGATGTTACAACCCCAAATTTTGGGTTCTTTTGGTGAGAAATGTAATTTCTCCTATTAAATATATTTGAACAAATAATGATATAATTTGTTTTGGATAAATGGATTTCATTTACAATAGCCTCGTCAATTGTTTTGTGGGCTTTATTGGCTATTGGGCCCAATAACAAGGAAAAGACAAAAGAAGCTCCATTATTAATCAGAAATGGAGAAAAGAAAGAGGTAGAAACCTCTAGAAGGCAAAAGTATATAATCCAAAGGTGGATTTCGTGCCTCTTGGGTTCCTTGGGTTCCAAGGAGTCCAAAGTTGCAAAGATAATGCAATAAGAAAAGAAAAGATCAATTAAATATTTCTTTATTAAGAAAGAAATTGAAAACAATGATAGAATGTGGAAAATAAGTGGAGAGAGAGTTATGATTGAGTTATCCTTGATGGATTTTCATATCCATAAGGTTCCTAATGTTAAAAGGAGTTCTAATAGGAAAATAAAAAGAGATAAAAAGAGAGATAAAGAGAAATCCTAAAAAAGAGATATTTTAATCAAGAAATAAAAAGGACAATGAGAAATAAAGGATATGGATGCATCTAGAAGGATAATAAGCATCTTTAAAAAAGTATTTCGAAATATAAGGGTTCCTTGGGGTCCAAGGAGTCCCAAATATAAATATAATGGTTTGAGGAAAGAGAAAAGAACCATTAAATGAATTTTATTAATGAGTAACTTGCCTTTGAAGAAATAGTCCTTTTGTTTTGGAGTTTCAGACTCAAACTTGACATGCAAGTAGATAAAGGCAAGAGAGAGAAACCCTTAAAATTTGGTTGGAAAATAGTGCACGGTTTCCGAGTTATGAAATTTGCAAAATTACCTAAAGTTAGGTTATTAATTGCCTAAGGATTTGATGTCACGATGTAATTGGATTATCTTTCCAATTCCCTGATTTCAAGCTTTCTGTGGACCGTTGGATCACTGATCCAATGACTGGGGTTAAATACCAGTGGTGCGAGGAGTCTGGCACAGAGCAGACTTGGTGAGATCCAAGTTTGGGTACTTTCTCACAAAGGAAAGCTCTTTTGATTGCGAGAAGGAGTCTGTTGCCTTTGGGAGATGTTTTCGGTGAGAACCAACCCTATTTGTGAGGGGTTTGGTCACCGATGGAGGGAATCCCGAACTCGTCAGACACCTCCGGTTGACCCTATATATAGGGATAGCCAGGGCGTCGTGAGCCATCCCAGTTCTTCTACCCTCAAGATCGGGGTGCGACGACGCTCACTTTGGCACATTCAATTCGACGATTGACCCTGTTCTTCTTCCTCTACGACCTACAGCTTCTCGCCGGAGAAGAGCTTCACCATCCTGATGATCTGGTTGTGTAGTGAAGCAATGGATGGGTGCCTTGAGTCTGGGATGCCAAGATGAAGGTGGAGGTGGTGTTGGCTTGCGCTCAGGTGGAGAAACGCACAGAGTCAACTCCCTGGTTGACCGCGGTCTGCCGCTAGCTCACAAGTAGGGCTGTCGCGAGGATGAAGAAGAAAGGAGGGTAAATTACCTCCTTGCCCCTAGGCGTGGGTGGCTTCAAGAAACATACGTAGGGGTAAAAACGTACAACCATCTGACCAGGCGCCTTGCTAGTAGAAAAGAAAAGAAAAACGAAAGGGGCCGACGTGGCAGCCATCGATTGGCCAAAAGGTACTTTTATTTGTAAAAATTGAAAAAAAGATTGATAGCTCTGATGAATAAAGTTAAAATATGAAAGTTGCTCAGAAAAATGAGAGGAATACATTAAAAATAGTTTTAGAAGCTAATTCCTCTTGAAATTTGAAAGATAGTGGAAGTTATCAACTTTAATGCTTTAATGATTAAGAAACCTTAATTTGAGATGATTAATGTACTTAGAAGGGTGTTATGGATGATTAAAGTTGATATTAACCTATTAATTATAAAAAGGTACATTAAGAACAAAAAGGGTGAACTTTGCATGTAATTAGTTTAATTTGGAGTTTCATGTACATAAATGAGCTTTAGTGGGCCTTGAAACCCTAAAGTTAGTATTTGTGACTCTTAATGGCTTTAATTATTCAAGTTCATGAATAATGTTGAGATATGATGGTTCTAAGCTATTTTGAGTAAAAAAAGTTCTTAATTGCGGATAAATACCCTTAATATAGTAATTAGGGTTTTCTAATGAATAAAGGTGTAATTAATGATAAATATAGTTCATAGGTGAATTAGAATTATACATTGTTAATTTGAAAGGAACCAAAGATGATAATTGGGTATAATGATATTGTCATGAGTTAAAAGGATAAAATTGGTAGTTTTAATGTAAAATAAGCATAATGGACTTAATTGATGTTTAATTGTGCCTTTAATCCAAAATTAGGGTTATATGTTGTTAAAAGGTAACCTTAATATCTTTTGTGAAGAATAGATGAGATGGTTAGGGTTTGTGAGTAATTGTATAAAATTAGGGTTTTAAATAATAAAAATGAAGTGAAACCCTAATTGCAATGGAAACCCTAAAAGTGGACTAGAAACCCTAGGAAGCAAGTTGGGTTTAATAGATCTTCATGGAATGATCAATAATAGGGAAATTGTATGCATATTGCAGGATCTCTTTGTGTGCTTGCTTTCCTATTGGATTTCTTGCATTGATTAGATTAATTCTGTCTCAAGTCAGCCTGACAGGTATGTGGTTAATTATAATTATGGTTAATCACATTAGTTTCTCGAAGGGTTTCTCAGATGATTCATCGCATTGAATGCAAATTATCAGTTGGATGTTCATACTTGCAAATTATAAAGTCACTATGATTATTACAATTATAATAGAAGTGTGTATTCTCACACCTACATGCCACCCTAATGGATGATGCAAAAAGGTCAAGCCCAGAGGGAAGACCAATGGGCACCATGAGAGGTGACCCCAGACACTAAGCTCGAGAATGAGAAGGTGGTCTATGTTTCATGACTAATGGGCACCATGAGAGGTGACCCCAGGCACCAAGCTCGGGATTGAGAAGGTGGCCTTAAGTCAATGGCAAAAGAGAAACCCTAGTGGGGGTATGCCAGTGTTAGGGCAAAAGCGGTGGAGAATGACACATGGAAAACGTAAATTGGCTTATTAATTACCTTGATTGTGATAATTAGATTGTTAGCCATATTTGTGAAAACTTTGGTTTTCCCCACATACCGACATATTCTTATATGCTGGCCGACATTTTGTTTGTCGGCGTTTTAGGTACAACCATTGAAAAGAACAAATATTAAAGTGACACATTGTGGAAATAACAAATAAAGTGCAAGGAGGATTAGATAGAATAGATCCAAGATGTGGATAGTACTAGATATCCAAGTTTTGAAAAAGGTATGCACAATTTTATTTTATACTAGATTTCAGTTTAGTTCAGTAGAATTTCATAATTATTACTGATTAATTGTTGAACCTTTGATCCTATTAATTGGGATAACGGCTCTGACCTTTGGGTCTTCCTTAATTGGGGGTTACCGGGAGGCGGGGTCGTTACAATTTAGGAGTAGATGAGGAGGAGGCTTGCTTTCTCTTGAAGTGTTTGCCCTTGATATAGTTGGCTACATACTCACTTGGGCCATCATCTTCACTACAGGAGGAGGAGAAGTCCAGAAAGCAAGTTGTTGTTGAAGGATGACTTCCTCCACTTGTGCTTTGAAAGCACTATCTTTGATCTTCTTAGCTTCCTTTTGTTCTTGCTTGGCTTCTTCTTCTTTCTTGTCAAGTCTTGGCTCATGGGCTTGGAGGTTGCCAATGAGCTCTTCTATTGGGATATCACCAAGGTTCCTCACTTATTCATGGAAGTGACCTTTGACTCCCATCTCGTTGGTAGAGTCCTTAAGATCTTGGAGTTGATTACGCCTCTATCCAAAGTGTTTCTAAAAGTAGCCAGCCCATTGATGATGACATTGAGTCTTGAGTACATCTCCACAATCCCTTCTTTCTTGCACATCTTGAAGTTCTCTGGAAGGCTGTTCAAAATGTAGATCTTAACCTCCTTGACTTGCTTTGTGCCCTCATAAGTGATGCACAATTTGTCCCAAAACTCATAGGCAGTGTCCCAAGATGAAATCTGGTCGAACTCTGTTGGGGTAAGGGCTACATAGAGGATGTTTATGTCTTTGGTATTGAGTTGGGATTCTTTGAGTTTTATTTCACTCCATGTTGCAACAACTTCATGTGGCTTCTTGTATGGTTTGACCATAACCTTCCACATGTCAAAGTTCATTCCTTGAATGTAGAATTGCATGTGCCTCTTCCAAAAGAGGAAGTTGGTGCCATCAAAGATCAGAGGATACATGGAGAAGTCTCCCTCTAGGTTGATAGAACCAAGTAGGTTGTCGCCCATCTTCTCATCTCGTGGGAGATTGTTGGAGAAGATCCTTATCTTTGATACCACGTGTTGGATCTAGGGCTCTAGAGTGGGGGTGAATATAGCTTCAAAAATTCTCACAAGATAGAATAAACCTTCAAATTATATCAATTAAAACAATAGCTTAACTGCAATTTTAAGTCCTAACTAACAAGAATATCAAGGATGAGAGAGATTGAAAGCAAGCACTTGACAAGGTTGTTTAGAGTGGTTCCACTCTCCAAACTAGGAGAGAGTCAGTCCCCTACCTAGAGAAGTCAACCTCTAGGACTTTGCAAGTTCTTTCCTCTATATATTTACCAATAAGAGTTACAACATGAGACCACCAAAGGACTTACCCATCCAAACACAAAGAGTCTTCCACCTTACCAAGGACTTACCCACTTTGCCAAGAGTCTTTAGCCTTCTTCCAACGTCTTACCTACTGTTGCACAAGTCTTCATCCTTTAAGGGTTTACCCACTCTTCTTGGATCTTCAACCTTTTCCTTCTCCTTCACCTGGAGAAAATCTTCACCTCTTGTTCAACCTTGAGGAAGAACAACAACAACTCCACCTTCACTCAGAGTAGCTTGCTTCACCTTTGCTTCATGGAGGAAAGGGTTAGGGAAGATGGAATGGATTGAGAGCTTTACAAGAACAAGGAAGTAACTCTCTTACAACTGGCCTATCTCACTCATAATCACTAAATGAAGTGTAAACTAGAGAGATAAAGGGTCTCAAGGAGTTGTAACACACTCAAATATAACAAGGACTTAGAATAACATGAATGAGAAAACTTGGACTGAACTCCAAGGGGTCCTATTTATAGCTGGGGGTGTTCACTTAAGTGTGGGATCACTTACGGTTGAAATATAGCCATTTTCCAAGATACAACAAATCTATTTTCACCCAAAACAACTCACCAACAGTTATAATCACTTTTTCTACATTTTTTTACAATACATTCGGTCCAGTTTCAATAAAGGTAACTCGACCGACCCACTAAATAAAAAAGCCAATTTCCAAACTATCAGTCGAATTTGTTCTGGGAAACTCGACTGATGAGCCAAAATTAGTTTTGCTCAGTGATTCGCTCAGTCGAGTTCTATGAGTGTGCAATTTAACTGATGGGTCATCTTCAGAAAATCCATCATAGGACCGGTCGAGTTTCCAACTCGACCGATAAACAACATGTGAAATTTTTTCTAATTTGACATTTGAGTGATTAAACTTTGAAATTAAGTGTCCCTGATTTTTTCTCATCTTAGTTACAAGTCATATCATCAATACCGGTGATTACAAAAATCATCTAAGGTCATATGAAGTGATTTCCCAAAACGCACACTTGCATTGTATTTGACTTGAACTTGAACAAGTTAGGGCTTGTATGATTTGATCCTTTTTATATACCTAAAGCCTGAAATCAATCTTGAAAAGACATATTAGATACATAGGAATGGAATGGTTAAGTAATTATCAAAATATGGGCAAAGTATAACTCTCAAGTCAACATTCTCCCCCATTTTGACAATGACAAACCATTCCTCAATCATATTAAAAAGGATATTGAAGTTATACCTTTGCCTTGTGAATTGCAAGGGGTTTCAGGATTTGTACAATGTGAATTTCTCCTCCTTAATCTATGCTTACTCTAACATGCATAGTTAGAATATCTACACAATGCAAAATGATATATATATATTTATATATTTATATATATATATACACACACACACACTATATGGTCCTTTAGCATGTCACATGATAAAACATATAGTGAATAGGAAAAGGATCACATAGGCAATAAAAGCAATATGGTTGAGCTTCAAAACATTGAACTTCTCTCCCCCTTTTGTCATTATCAAAAAGGAAGGGGGGTAGAAGAGCACAGAAATAGGTCTTATCCAAGCATAACCAAGCATACATGCTCAACATGCAATCTCAAAGCCAAAACAAAGATGAGAGAAACAAACAATCTAAGTCATAATCAAAATATGGTAAAATATGGCACCAACTCAGAAAGCAAGTTCTCATAAAACAACTATGAGCTAAAATAATGAAATCTAGATGATAAAATAGTACATATCAAAACATGTGTCCAAATGTTTTTAATAAAAAATATCCTAGAAAGATAAATTTCATCAACAACTAGACTAAAAACTAGAATAACTAAACATCTAGGTCATCTATGTCTACATCATCAACAACATCATCAACATCAGAGGCTTCAGGCTCATAGTCATCATCTCCATCTGAAGGTGCAACAACATCACCTTCATCACCAGACTCACAAGCGAAGCCATCAGAGCCATCATCAGAAGCATCACCATCATCCTCATTAGCTTCCTCATCAGTAGCCTCCTCATCAGCCTGGTCTGACATCTCTTCATCAGTAGAGGGACTGAAACTATGACTGGACCAATGTGCATTCTGCTCATCCCAAGACATACCAAGAGCATGGAGCCATTGTCCTATAGGAAGGAAGGAGCAAAACTACTGAGGCTAGCAAGAAGAGTGGCCAAGGGGCCAACTGGAAGAGGAAGCACACCAGGGGTAGATCCGCCAATAGTAGAGAGTGTAGCAGTAGAAAGAGCAAGTGAAGGGGTAGGGTAAAATTGATCATATGCATAGGATGCATAGTCACCTACTGGGTAGGACTGGTAGGTATGGTAGGGGTGTGCACATGACATGTTCATGTTGGACATGATGGAACATAGGTCTTGATGTAGGTGCTCCTAAACCTGAAGTTGTATGCCTGTTGATGCATCAAGTAGACCATAAGAGTTTCATTGGATACATGGAATGAGGTAGGGTAGGTTGGGTAGGCTGAGGTGGTGGAGGTGCTCGGGTAGAGGCAGAGGTAGAGATATCAGGTGTGGTAGAGGATAGGATAGGCACTGACTTCTGAAGAGTGGCTTCACGGATGCAAACGCCTTTTCAGGCAAGTTTGTAGTGAAGGTCATAGAAAAGAGATTTCCCAGTGGCAAGCTGGAATAGACCACATATCAAGGCTAGGTAGGGTGGGTGGGTGACATGGGTGTTCTTGCCTGAGTCAAAGTAGATCATATGATGGATAACATATATCAACCACTTGACTCCGATGTTCTTCAAGAGACAATACATGATTACCACAATGTTTTCTACAATCTCAGTGTGATTCTTCTTTGGGTGAATATTGTAGTTAACTACTAGGGCAAGGATGTGTCTCTTGAGGTCCAAGGCAGAGGAGGGAAGGATGAACTTCTTCCTATATGGGAATTGAGGATTCTTCAAGAACTTATGAATATCATGGAGAGTAAGATCATATTTCTTGTAGAAGGCCTCAGGCTCAACTACATAAAAATACTCTGGGTAGTCCTTACGCTAGATGTCAGTCACTTTAGTACCTAAAAAGAATATGTTCAGGGTATCCTCAAAAACTTGAAATTTCTTCTTGACTATCATAGATGTGAGGACTACTTGAGTATTAGGTGGGGGTATGAGGGTGTCATAAAAATCCAATGCAAATTAGCATAGAATTCGTGAATCTCTTTGGTGCTTGTGATGGAATTGTTATAGCACACACCTTCAACACCCAAGGCCGAGAGATGGTGATCATAAAGCAACTCGTCTACTTGATCTATGACCTCTTGTCTTCATGGTCTAGGCTCAAAAAGGGCATGAAAAGGAAAATGATTCCTAGGAAAGAGCTCCTTATACCTATTTAGAGCCTCATTTGAGACAAAGAAGGTGTCATCAAATGGAATCAAGCAGGAGTTGGACGAAGATGAAGGTGCATTAGTAGGGGCGGCCCTCTTCCTCCTATTGGATGCTATAGAGACAAAAAGGAGAGGAAGGAGAAAGCAAAAGCTAAATAATCACCACCGAAACTCATCCATAGACCTAGGTTAGCAAGAGGGAAGGTCAAGGGAGGTCAAGCTAAGTCGAACTAGGGCTAGAGAGAGGAAGGTCGGGGCTAGGGTTGAGAGCTTAGGGGAGCTGGAGGTCGGATCAGTCGACTTTTCTCTAGTTGAGAGGGAGAATAGTCAGCATAACCCATCTTAAGTTTGCTCCAGCCCAGCCATCAGTCAAGTTCTGTGAACTCGAGAACTTGACCGACATGCTCTTTATAAAAGCTCTCGGCCTTCGATCGGTCGAGTTGGCAACTCAACCGATCGTCAAACTGACCTAAACTTAGAAATCCTAGTTTCTAGCCATTAGAGTGTTAGTTAAATTTATTTTTCAAGTCCATTATGTATTTTGAACATAATTAGGCACATATCACTAATCATTGTGTACTATTTTATGGTAAAACATGCATTTGTGAAAAATACCCAAAAATAAGAGAAAAATAAGGCAAAAAGGACATGAAAAACTGACTTTTAGCATATTATAAAGCAATGGTGATCAAAACATAGGAGAAAAATATTGGATAGATGACAACTAGATAGAAGGCATATCAGATTCATTCAAAGCAGTTATGAGAAGTTTAGATGTAATAATGTGAAACTTCTCTCTAGCTAGAGGATTAGTGAAAATGTCCGCCAACTAATTTTCTGTGTCCACATGCGTGATATAGATATCCTTCTTGGCAATGTGATAATAGAGAAAATGATGACGAACCTCTATATGCTTAGCTCTACTATGCAAGATAGGATTATGTGACAAGTTAATTGTACTAGTATTATCACAATAGATAAGAGAAGCATAAAAATGAATGTTAAAGTCTTGCAACATTTTCTTCATCCATAGGACATGTTCACAACAACTCTCGGTTGCAATGTATTCAGCCTCGGTGGTTGATAATGCCACTGTGCTTTGTTTCTTGGAAAACCAAGACACCAAGCATGGTCTTAGGAGAAAGCAAGTGCCACTTGTGCACTTTCTATCAATCAAGCACCCTGCATAATATGTGTCACTATAAGTAGTAAGAGCAAAGTCCCTTGACTTGGGATACCATAGTCCAAAATTTTAGGTTTTATCTAAGTACCTTAAAATCTTCTTAATAGCTATAAGATATGATTTCTTAGGATTTGATTGAAAGTGAGCATACAAGCCAACACTAATCATTATATCAGGTTTAGAGGTAGTTAAGTAAAGTAAACTTCCAACCGTACCTCTATAGAGCTTCTCATATACCTTCTCACCTTCTTCATCTTTGTCAAGTTTGACAGTGTTTGACATGGGCTTGTCCATTGGCTTGGTATCTGCATCCCAAAGCATTTGGGTAGTTCACTTGTATACTTGCCTTGGTTAATGAAGTTCCCATCTTTTGTTTGCTTGATTTGAAAGTCGAGGAAGAACGTGGGTTCACCCATCATACTCATCTTGAATTCACTCTGCATAAGATCACTAAATTCTTTACAAAGATCAAGGTTAGTTCCGCCAAATATGATATCATCAACATATATTTGTATGATAAGAAAATTGTTAGAAGTGTGCTTTAGAAATAAGGTAGAATCCACTTTGCCCATGATATACCCATGATCTAACAAAAAGTTATTTAATTTCTCATACCAAGTCCTAGGTGCTTGTTTAAGTCCATAAAGAGATTTTTGCAAAAAATAAATATGGTTAGGTAAACTATATGTTCAAAGCCCAGAGGTTGTACAATATACACTTCCTCCTCAATTGTACCATTTAAAAACCCACTTTTAACATCCATTTGATACAAAAGAAAGTTTTTTGTAACTAGCAAAGGCAAGAAACATACAAATGGACTCAAGTCTAGCTACATGTGCATAAGTTTCATCAAAATCTATACCTTCTTGTTGATTGTAGCCTTGAGCCACTAACCTTGCTTTATTCCATACCACTTTGCCACTTTCATCAAGCTTGTTGCGGTAGACCCATTTGGTACCAATGATCTTCCTATCATTTGGTCTTGTCACTAGGGTCCATACTTTGTTCTTTTCAAATTGCTCCAACTCTTCTTGCATAGATAGGATCCACTCATCATCCCCAAGAGCTTCCTTAACATTCTTTGGCTCGAATTGTGAGATGAAGGCACTTTTGGTTGTTCTTTGTTGAATGTAGCCCGCATCTTCACTCTTTCAAATGGATCACCTAAAATCATCTCCTTTGGATGATTCTTTACAAACCGGGGGGTTGGATCCTTCTTATCTTCATCTTTCTCTTCTTCTTGAGTGACCACCTCTTTTCCCCTTTGGGTGATGTTGAGCTCTTTTAGAATAGGAATTACTTCACCTACAACATCACCATTTGGAACAATATCTTTGGGAATAGAGGGGTTAGTCTCAATAAACTTAACATTTATGGATTCTTATACTTTAACAAGATCAACATTAAATACTCTATAAGCCTTACTAGTAGTGTTATAACCAAGAAACAAAGCCTTGTAAGATTTTAGATCAAACTCGTCGAGAGAATCTTTTGTATTAATAACAAAACAAGGACATACGAAAACATGGAAATACTCGATAGAAGGCTTCCTATCACACCATAGCTCATAGGGGTTTTTCTTCAAAGAAGGATGTGTAAAAACCCTATTTTTCACAAAACATGAGATACTGATAGCTTCAGCCCAAAAATTCTATGGAGTATCATATTCTAGAAGCATTGTCCTAGCCATCTCCAGTAAAGACCTATTCTTCCTCTCTACAACCCCATTTTTTTGAGGTGTTTGAGGTGAAGAAAAGTTGTGTGCATAACCAGATTCTTGACAAAAAGTTCAAAAATCTCATTTTCAAATTCTCCCCCATGATTACTACAGATGGAAATGATGCGGCAAGAGGCTTCATTCTAAACTCATTTACAAAAACTCAAGAAAACATCAAGCGTATCACTTTTAGAAATGAGAAAGAAGGTCCAAATATATCTAGAGAAATTATCGACAATAACAAGGCAATACTTGGAATCACAAAGCGATTGATTTCTCATTGGTCCAAAAAGATTGATACGAAGAAGTTCAAGAGCTCTCTTGGTACTAATGACTCCTTTGGATTTGAAGGAGGACTTGGTTTTCTTTCCTTGGGTACATGATTAGCATTCCTCATCCTTTTCAAAATCCAACTTGGGAAGTCCCTTGACCAAGGCCTTTTTGCTCAACTTCTTCAACTGATGCATATTTACATGACCAAGCTGACAATGCCAAAGAGAAATATCATTCGAGTTGACTACTATGCATATACCAATAACATGCTTCATAGAGTCAAGAACTATAACATAAAGATTACCATTTCTAGTTCCCTTATATATAACTTGATAGGTGAGGGAATCTAGAATCACACATTCAAAGAAAGTAAATAACATAAGGTAACCATTATCACATAATTAACTAACACTAATTAAATTGTGATGTAGGCCATCCAAAAAGAGAACATTCTTGATGCACAAGGATTCACCTACATCACCCTCACATTTGACTTTACCTTTCTTATTGTCCCCAAAGGTGACTGAACCTCCTTCTTTTTAGTGAAGTTGTTGAGATGGCTTATATCACCTGTCATATGCTTAGTTTAGCCACTATCAACAACCCATCTTCCTTTTTCATGCAAGAAAGGAGAATATCAGTTTCTAGTTCAAACTTTGGGATCCAGAGTTAGTTTGGGGACCCATTTCATCTTTGGGTTGGTCCCCTTAGGCTTGATAATAAGTAGAGTAATGATCATCACACTTGCAATAAGAACAAACCAGAGGATTCTTAGTGCCAGAAGACTCTCCTACAAAGAAAGAGGTATCCTTGCTCTTTTTCTTACCTTTAACTTTGCTCTTTCTCTTTGGTGCTCCCCTACAAATCGAAAACCACTAGTACCACTTTGTTTGGTAGAATGGTCAATGATTTCATTTAGCAAGTTTTTCCCTTCGAGGAATTTCTATAGAGATACTCTTAATCTATGATTATCATCATTTAGAGAAATGATAGTAGCAGATAAACTAGTAATATCATCTCTAGAATGAACAAGGTCGGCCTCAAGACAGAGAGCTTTAGTTAAATATGAATCTTTCTCAAGAGAAATATATGCAACATCATTACTAGGAAAGATAGGTCTAGAAGATAAATCATTAACTTGACCAAGAAACCTAGCATTTTTAGATTTAATCATTTGAATTTCCTTAAGATAAATATCTCTTTCATCCCTATGAGCATCAATAAGAAGCTTAAATTCAACATTTTCAGTTTTAAGAGTTTCAAGCTCCTTTAAGCAATTTTGGTTTTCTTCCTTAAGAGTTTCGATGTTCTTAATGTAGACACCATTTCGTACTTCAACTCCATAGTATTGGAGCTTAAGATCAAGATATTGCCCTTGCAAGTTATCAATGCTCTCAAGATGATTTTTCTCATTAAGCTCAAGAATTTCAAGTTTAGAATACAAATCAATAATTTTTCCTAATTGTTTTCTTTTAGATTTACATTTAGAAAAAGATGAACGGGTAGAAACAAGCATATCAATAATATATTCCTTAGATAACTCTTGCAAGATTACCTCACTTACCTCGCTTACCTCACCAATTTCTTCACTAGTGGAGGCCATGAGTGCAAGGTGGCACTCTCCATCTTCCTCATAGCTTGAGCTACTTGAGGATGAAGCTTCCCAAGCGGCATGAGCTGCATTATTGTATCTCTTCTCCTTCATCTTGTACTTGATCTCCTTCTTGTACTCCTCTTCCTTCTTTGAGCTGCCCTTGTGGTGTGACTTTCTTGACTTGGGACATTCACTCTTGTAGTGCCCCTTTTGTCCACACATATAGCATCTAGGAGTAGTGGAGGTGGAGGCTTGCTTTTCCTTAAAGTGTTTGCCCTTGATGTAGTTGGATTCATGCTCACTTGGGCCATCATATTCACTAGAGGAGGAGGAGAAGTACAGAAAGGAAGTTGTTGTTGAAGGATGACTGCCTCCATTTGTTATTTGAAAGCACTATCTTTGATCTTCTTGTCTTCCTTCTGTTCTTACTTGGCTTCTTCTTCTTGCTTGTCAAGCATTGGATCATGGGCTTGGAGGTTTCCAATGAGCTCTTCGGTTGGGATGTCACCAAGGCTCCTCACTTCTTCAATGGAAGTGACCTTTGACTCCCATCTCGTAGAGTCCTCAAAATCTTGGAGTTGATTACACCTCTATCCAAAGTTTTGCCCAAAACAACCAACCCATTGATGATGACAATGAATCTTGAGTAAATCTCCACAATCCATTCTTTCTTGCCCATCTTGAAGTTCTCTAGAAGGATGTTCAACATGTAGATCTTAACCTCCTTGACTTGCTTTGTGCCCTCATAAGTGATGCACAATTTGTCCCAAATCTCATAGGTGGTGCCCCAAGATGAAATCCGATTGAACTCCATTGGGGTATCTGTTGGGGTAAGGGTTGCATAGAGGATGCTTATGGCTTTGGCATTGAGTTGGGATTCTTTGAGTGTAGATTCACTCCATGTTGTAACAGCTTCAGTTGTCTCCTTGTATGGTGTGACCATCACCTTCCACATGTCAAACTTCATGCCTTAAATGTAGAATTATATGCACCTCTTTGAATAGAGGAAGTTGGTGCCATCAAAGACCAGAGGACGTATGGAGAAGCCTCCCTCTAGGTTGAGAGAACCAAGTAGGTTGTCGCCCATCTTCTCATCTCGTGGGAGATTGTTGGAGAAGATCCTTACCTTTGGTACCACTTGTAAGATCTAGGGATCTAAAGGGGGTGTGAATAGAGCTTCAAAAAATTTCACAAGATAGAATAGACCTTCAAATTATATCAATTAAAATAATAGCTTAAGTGCAATTTGAAGTCCTAACTAACAAGCATAGTGAGGAGGAGAGAGATTGAAAACAAGCACTTGACAAGGTTGTTTAGAGTGGTTCCACTCTCCAAACTAGGAGAGAGTCAGTCAACTACCTAGAGAGGTCAACCTCTAGAACTTTGCAAGTTCTTTTTTCTATATATTCACCAATAAGAGTTACAACACAAGACCACCAAAGGACTTACCCATCCAAACACAAAGAGTCTTCCACCTTACTAAGGACTTACCCACTTTGGTAAGAGTCTTCAACCTTCTTCCAAGGTCTTACCTACTCTTGCACAAGTCTTCAGCCTTCAAGGGTTTACCCACTCTTCTTGGATCTTCATCCTTTTCCTTCTCCTTCACCTAGAAAAATATTCATCTATTCTTCAACCTTGAGGAAGAACAACAACAACTTCACCTTCACTCAGACTAGCTTGCTTCGCCTTTTCTTCATGGAGGAAAGGGTTAGGGAAGATGGAATGGATTGAGATTTTTACAAGAACAAGGAAGTAGTGCTCTTACAATTGGCCTATCTCACTCATAATCACAAAATGAAGTGTAAACTAGAGAGAGAAAAGGGTTGAAGGAGTTGAAAAAAACTCAACTATAGCAAGGACTTAGAATAGCATGAATGAGCAAACTTGGAATGAACTCCAATGGGTCATATTTATAGCTGGGGGTGTTCCCTTGAGTGTGGAATCACTTAGGGTCGAAATATAACTATTTTTTAAGATTTAATGGATCTATTTTCACCCAAAACAACTCACCAATGGTTATAATAAATTTTTCTATGTTTTCCGTACAGTACATTCGGTCGAGTTTTAATAAAGGTAACTCGATCGATCCACTAAATGACAAAGCCAATTTTCAAACTATTGATCGAGTTTGTTCTGGGAAACTCGAACGATGAGCCAAAGTTAATTTTTCTCAGTGAGTCAGTCAGTCGAGTTTTGTGAGTGTGCAACTCGATCGATGGGTCATCTTCAAAAAATCCATCCTAGGATCAATCAGGTTTCCAACTCGACCGATAAACAACTTGTGACAAATTTTCTAATTTGGCATTTGAGTGATTAAACCTTGGAATTAAGTGTTCTTGATTTTTTTTTCTCATCTTAGTTACAAGTCATATCATCAATACAAGTGATTACAAAATCATCTAAGGTCATTGGTAGTGATTTCCCAAAATGCACACTTGCATTGCATTTGACTTGAACTTGAACAAGCTAGGGCTTGTATAATTTGATCCTTTTTATGTACCTAAAGCCTGAAATCAATCTTTAACAAACATATTAGATACATAGGTACATTATCAAAATATGGGCAATATGTAACTCTCAAGTCAACAGTTGTTTTGTCTCACTTTCATTTTTTCCAAGAAACACACACACACTATACTTGATTGTTTTTCTATTTGTGAATCATGTTAGTACAAGTAAAAGGAAGAAAAGGTGATGCACAAAGGGTGTAGTCAAGGAGAAGATCAAAGTTGAAGAGAACATTGCAAAATAGTAGAAAAGCTATAGGAAGGAGTCCAGAATGGTCATGCCACACAACACGGCTGTGTAGCTAGCAAGAAAGAACGGTCGTGTTGCTCAACATGACCGTGGTGGTCCTGCCCTGCTCACCTAGTGCTACATTAATCACTCCATCTCTTGGTGGTTGTCTACCGTGACTCCATGCCCTTTTCTCTACTATTCTAAACTTATATTTCACACTGAGGACAACATGATTTAAAAGTTTGGGGTGGTAGGGCGGTAAGCCCACTTATCTATGTACCCTATGCTAAAATTTTACAAGATGATCAAATAGTTTGACTAACTTTCATACTTGTCTATCCTGACGTTGTGCGTCTACTTGTATCCATTCATACATGTAGTTCAATTTCATGCATTTTTGTGTAATTTTGCAAAAAAATTGCTCTTTATGCACCTCCATATCATGCATTGCATTCTCATGTAAGTTTTGGTAATTTTTGTGTTCCACATTCTTATCTATGTACCCTGTGCTAAATTTTCCAAGATGATCAAATAGTTTGACTAAATTTCATTTTTGTCTATCCTGACCTTGTGTGTCTTCTTGCATCCATGCATACATGTAGTTCAATTTCATGCATTTTTGCGTAATTTTTCAATTTTTTTCTCTTTTTGCTCTTCCATGTCATGCATTGAATTCTCATGTAGTTTTTGGTAATTTTTGGTGTTTTTAATTAAGATTTGCTGTTTTATACTTTAAATTCCCTAAATGTAGGTTTACGTGTGATTGGTTACAAATTGGCACCATTTTGGTCAAATTTTCCCAAATTTAGATGTTCTCGCCTAAAAGCATGTTTTAACTTAATATCCAATTGTTGAACTGAAAACAATGATCTTTGACAAATGCATGGCACATTTTCAGAGTTTATTGCTATATGGTCTTAATCGTTGACTTTTTACATGTGCATCACCTCTCTCAAGTTTGTGAATGTTTTGGTTGAATTGTGAATTGAGCAAGCTATGAACGCTTAGAGCCCATGGAATCACATGAAATAAATGTGAATCTTATATTTTTCAATCATGTGGTGTGATATCATTTGATGAAGTGTTGGATTAGTTTTCATGCAGGAAATCTTATGCTGAGAACTGCACTAATGACCCCTCTTTGACCCGACTCTTCTTTCACCATCTTCATACCTCTCCATCACATGAAAGATTCCTTAGAGCACATATTCAACCTTGGCCACCTCTAAAAGTTTGGGGTGGCCATATCTACATCTCCCCTCTTCACTCTATCCACCATATGTCCTATATATACCAAGTGCAAAAGAAAAGAAAAGGCAAAAAGAAATAAAAAGATGCTCCTGTTTAAGAGCATCTAAATTAAAAAAAAAATGAGTGTGTAAAAGCACTCCAAAATCTTACCGCAGTCCTTTCTTCAATTTTCATACCTATTGAGCTAGAAAACATCAAATCTAGCTCACTTTACCATTTCTACAACCATGTGGGTCATTTGGTGTGGTTTGAGGCATAAGATTGAATGCATGAAAGTGAAACAACACTCCTAGTCATCATTGATTAACGTCAACATGAAACGGTTTATCCGGAATGATATGAAGGACATATGGAAAGCTTGTGTATTCTATGCTTTATATTTAATGTTTGTACGCCCAATGTTCTTTTCATAATTGGTTTGTGAAAGTGGAGAGGAGAGAGGTGGAACACATGCACTTAGTTACATCTAAGAGTATTTAGTCAATCATATTATGTTGCAATGCATTTTATCATTTTTATGTAATTGAAAGAAATTGAAGAGAGAGATTAAGTTGGAGCATACTTAAGGACAAGTATGTTTTAGGTTTGAGGAAGTGATGCAGCCATATTTTAGGGCTTCATCCTATTCCTTTTTGCATGATAATCACATCTAAATAGTTTATATTACAAGTTATTCCCCTCAATATGATCTTTTATGATAAATGCACTTAAGTCACCTTTTGTGTGTATTTTAGGGCACTTATGCATGATTTGATGCATGGGAGAGAGATGAAGAATGTCTATGGGGTCTTACACCCCAAGACTAGACCTATCTCTTCCCTGAGCTTTCATTAGATGTACAAGAGCAATTCAAAGTAAAAGGAGGCTAGATGAAGAAGATGAAGTAGAGATCAGTACCAAAAATCCCCAAAACGGTCATGGTACTTCACCACGGTCGTGGCAATTATGCTCCAAAATTCACATGGAATGTGTTCAATTTACACATGAATGACCACAGCCATAGAGCTCAAAACAGTCATGGTCACTTAAGACCCCACAGTCGTGGCCCCCAGAACGGTTGTGGCCAGCACACTCCACCTCACCCGTGGTCACCACCTCACCCATGGTGATTTATGCACAAAGATCCCCAAAATCAAAAGGGAATTGGTACATTTTACATGTGAATGACCACGGTCGTGGCCCTTGAAGACCACCTCACCCGTGGTGCTCCCCACGCTCGTAGTGAACTGAAGACACAATAACCTCCAAGCTGCCTTGCCTGTGGCCTCCTCCTCTAACACAACCGTGGTACCCCCTACCCACCACACGACCGTGACCACCATATATACTTATCATTTTCAACTCCATTCATCACCTTGGTCGTTCCACCACCCATGACTATGCCATGCAACCCCCACCATGGTCGTGTCACCTCAACACGGCCGTGGTGACCAACTAAACCTACCTATTTTCACCACTGATTTTACCACTTTTCCCCTACTTACCCTAGTGCTTCCCTACCACCTATATATACATAGTTGGCGGCCATAACATAGAGGTTAGACTCCCTTTAGCTTCCATTACTCCTCTCCACCCACTCTTGAGAATTCATTACACTCCCCTTGCATTTATACTCTCCATCCACCATTTCCACCTCATTTCCACCATAGAAACCTAGTTTTCTAGATTTTCTACCATAATCCACTTCATTTCCATGCCCGCCATCCACCTTGGAGGTGGGAGGCCGCCCTACAGTAGCTAGGAGGTGAAGGAGAAGGATCTACTTCGAGCTCCATGGAGTCCTATCCCCTTCTTCTCATTTCTTTTATCTTTTCTTTGAGCATGTCTAGCTAAGCCCCTATGGTGGTCTGTTTGGGGTTAAAATGTGACTTTGATACCACGTTGGGGGAAAATAACTTGTAATGAACATGATTTCATTTTATGATGATTGCCTCTTGCTTCTATCTCATTTCCCATTTTATTGAATGTGGTTTGTGCTTTTACCATATATTGCTTGCTTTGAGATGCTTGATGACACTTAACTTCTAGGGGAAATTAGAATGTATGTGGCAATCTTAGGAATGGCTCCTAGGTCCAATTAGTGGATCCCTAGCTATCCCCCTTTGTTCTTATACATCTCCCTTCTTCTACAAGTGAGTGTGAGATCTAAGTAGCTAGTGTAAGTGTGATTGGTGCAATTTCCTAAAGCTTCCTACAGGCTAGCTGGAAATAACGTGAGGTGAAACACCCTCATCTCTACTCCCATTACTACCCTTGGCTCTCAATTGCCCCAATACCACTTACCCTAGAAACCTAGACTTGCCAAGTCTTACTAAAATTACACATAACCCTAGCACTCCAACTAATAGTATAGGATATATTCTAATAACACTTGTCTTGTTGTTTGGTTTGGTAATCTAGATTGAATTGTGAGATTTGCATGCAATTTGGTAATCTAGATTGAATTGTGAGATTTGCATGCTATGTTGACCCTCCCCCAACTAATATCAAATCACATTCCCAAACGGCCCACCTATCCAATCCATTGCTTAAAACCTAACTTACCAACTTAGCTTGTTAATGTTAGTTTAGCTTAATTGCCTTTGTTCACTCTAGCTAATTGCTTAGTCTTGTTAATTAGGGTTAACCTATATGCTTTCTTCCTTTAGTGTTTAGCTTAGTTATTAAATGCTAATTGCATTTCTAGAGTAGTGTAGATCATCTTGCTCTTGTTTAGTTGATTGCTTAATCTAGCCTCTTAGACCTAACTTGTCTAGGATAATCTAGTTTTTGGTAATCTAGTTTTCATATTGCCTTTACTTGCCTACTTGCTTAGTGTAATCAAATCAAAACCCCTTTTAAGCCCTTCAACCCTAGTCTCCGCTTTAGGTACGTAGCCAACACAACCCTAGTTCTAGTGCCCCCTCTATCCCTGAGGATCGACCCCCTTGCTTGCCTCTCATCTATGCTATAAAATGACTCCATGCGCTTGCGTGAGCATATTTTAGTGTTGTGAGTGAACTTTGTTTGGGGACTTATAAATTTGAAAGATCACACGTGTGTGGAATACCGCACCAAGACCGTCCATAGTTAATTAATGACAGAAATTGATTTCTTTAAGACTGTTGTAAATTTTAGATTTTTGTCATTACATGCAGCATTGACATGTGCGATAAATTAACAGATTCAGGCCAAATCCATATAAGAAGCAAAAGAATACACAGTACAGGAGAAAATAAAAACTAAGTTAGGAACCAGATCAGATCGTTCGTTGAAAAATGAACATGTTACTTAAAGAAATCAACGACCCACAATCCAAAAGGATAGGCGTCGTTCTTCTAGTCGACCTAGTCACAAACTTGGAGAAGAGACGTCTCGTTCGTGTTGACGACGAACGATGCAGACAAACCAGTTGCACGTGCAACTCAACAACCGCAGGAACCACTGCATGATAGGTTGTGTTGCATCTTGGAAGGAAGAGGATGAATGAACATGCTAAGTCCAGGAGGCATCACAGGAGCGATGGTGGTAGACTCCAACTGTAGGGTTCGCAAACACGCACTGGAACGGCTGACAGCTATGTCTACCCCTTGTTCTCACCCTTTTCACTAGTTTTCATGACACTGTACTCTCTACAATGTGTGGGACACTCATTTTCTGAATTTGGTTTTTTATTCCAATCGGATCGAACCTTGATAGTTTTCTATGATGCATGTTTTATCAGAGAAAAACTATATAATATTTTATTATGTATATGTATTACAAAAATATGTCCCCACACATGTACGAGTAGGATGTGGTCATGCAACCTAAGTGAAAGTGAATAACATCTATCTAGAAGAGAGAGTAGTTCTAGATTATATGTCTAGAGCCTTGTTGGAATATATATGATAGATGGAATAGATGAAATAAGTTTTGATGATATGATGTAAGTCTTATATAGATGATACAAGATGGTTATGATGATTCATGTTTGTTTTTGAGGACTTAAGTTAAATTTTAAGGATTTGAGATAAGCTTTGATGATGCAAGTAACTAGGCTTTTATGAGATAAGATGTCTCAAGTTAAGACTAGGTTGTGAGTCAGCATGAGCCTCAATCTCTTTTACAAAGGATGATCTCTAGTGTTAGGACCAATTTTGGGGTTAGCTCAAGAGAGAGCAAGACCCATCGGGAGAAGGTCAGAGAACCTAGACTCCATGATATGAGAAATATGAGAAAAATGTGATATGATATGTCCTAAACTAGACTACTCCTGAGTGATTGAGTTGAGTTGCATTATGCATGATTCCTATAGTCTTCTTGAACCCTAGATGTCCTGGGAGGACCAAACCCTAGAGATAGAGAGAGAGGCTCAATATATGTGTGTAAGTGGAAATCAATATGGGTGCCTGCCATCTGGGTGAGGGAGAGAGCTCAAGACCCTGGAGGAGGTAGCTATGTTAGTTTCTGTGAAGTCTCATGCTCAGGTTGGTGGTTTCCCACATAGGAATCTAGTGGTATAAGAAAAAGAGAGTTGAGAAATAATTTTCATGGGTATAGAGATGATAAAGAGTATGTCATAGCATGTTTTGGTTGTGCTTATGTGGCTAGAGCTTGTAAGGCTATCTCTAGTGCCAATAAGGTATACCTGAGAACCCTAGACTGAGAGGAAAGATAAAGTTTTTTCATATGAGACACTCATAGAGTTGAGTTAGCTGAGAGAGACTGAGCATGAAACTACCCTCATGATATGGGTCAGGATAACCTCAATTAGACTAGATAAAGTTTTGATACATGTTTGTCAAGCCACTTGCATAAGTTTGTTTAGCACAACCATGACATAAAAATATGTAAGGATGTTATCTAATCTTGAGTTTTGACATATGAATATGAGATGATCAAAACCTAGAAATGGTTTAATACATATTGATGCATAAATGGTTAACCATATACATTAATAATGATGATAATGTGAAAATGTTGGTTAATCTATTGATGAAATCACTAGTGAATGATGCAATTTATTATGAACAATGAAATAAGATCATATAAATGAAATATGTTACATGAGGTCTTAATCTTAGTGCTTAACTAAGATGAAAAATATAATTTGATAGTTATCACAACATAACGTTTATAACACCTTGATATGATCTAGATGGATAAAGTGGGTTAATTATAGTTAACTCCCTCCTAAAAGGCATATGTTAATGTTGAACTTGTTCTAACAATTTGCTCAATAAGATGTTGATGAAACTTTGACATATGGGATAACTTTAGTTAACTCCTTTAGAACATGGTAATATGATGTGGGAACCCTATTTCATGGGAAAAAATAATGATGCAATCCTAACATATGAGATACATCATGATGTAACCTAAGCTCCTAAACCATGTTATATGATTAGTGGTCCACCATGGTATCACCTTAGATGTTTGAAAAACATCCTAGTAGCTTATATATAGTTTTGGAGCTTTTGATTATGTTGTACATAGAATGGTGCCTACATATGGATGAAGATGTTTAGGTTTTCCCTGGAAGTATGAGTATGGTTTACTTTCGAGGACGAAAGTTCTTCTAAGATGTATATGATGTGACAAAGTGGGGTTTTCTGGCTGAATTATGAGGACGGAATTTCTTTTAAGGTGTGTAGGATGTGATGGAGTGGACTTTTGGAGTCCTTAATCATCCAATGACGTAAGTGAAATCATAAGGTTGAATAATATTAAGAGTTTCAAGTGTTTTAGTAAAGTTGGAATGTTGATCGAGATTTATATAATGATTAAGATCTCTCTTTTTATGCCTTCTTGAGGAATTTAATTGAATGGTCCAATAGTTGAGTTTTGTCACCAAATTTGAATAGAAGGTAGCTCGAGAGGTAAGGAAGCTATGGTTAAAATTTGGTGGCAATCGGATGTCCCTAGATGAAGTTATGAAGGTTTGAAATTAGTGAAATAATGTGCGTATTGATGTTTATAGACCTAAGTTGTGGCTTATATTCAGTGTCACGCGCCCTATACTTTGGCTGGGTCTGCGCGGCTCATTCCTAACCCTAGATCTATGATCTAATGGCCGCACCAAACAACCTTTAGATGCCACAGATTGGCCTGTTCTTAGTTGCAATCTGGGCAGTAGATTTAGGATCTGAGGGCTGTGAGCTTGTCCTCAACCTCCAGCGGACTGGGTCTGAGATGTGGGGAGGACGAGGCCACATTTGCCTCCACCACTTCACAGATCGTGGGAGTGAGTGAGATCCTCAACTAGACAGTTGCCTTCGGACTGGGACAAGCTCCCATTTGACCCCTCACAAGGGTAGAGAGGCGGTGTATTCAGGGAGAGCAAGCCCTCTGTTCCCATCAGTTCTCCACTGCTAGAGTGCAGGTGGTGTCTGAGAGTGCAGAATAGAGGTATGGGGATCGCGGAGGAGAACCGAGAAGGGGAAAACAAAGCTCGGCGTCAGGGGAATCCAACACAGCTTCTCCCGCAAACCCTCATGGTGGTCCTGATGGTGGACGAAGCCGACTTTGCTGGAGGACACGACAAAGCTCAGAGGCTCACGAGCGGTGCTCCTCGCTGTAATAAAGGACATGGATGAGTTGAAGGAGGGATTACGGTGCTTTAGGGAAGGTTTCCGGATGGTTTTATGCCCGGGGATGTTTTTCCCCCTTTCCTGACGTCGTGGTGGCCGCCATCTCCAGTGACCTCGTGGTCATGGATCTACAGAGGACAACTTGGAAGCTTCACTAGCCGTGGAGATCCAGTGGTTGACGCTGAAGCTAGCTGTGGTCTTAGTAACAGATGAGGACCCCTACACCTCAGTTGATCGCTCATCGGAGGGGAGGATCACAGTGGCGGCCCTACTCCAGACGCATGTGAATGGATTGCGTGGAATCAGACGAGAGACAGAAGGGTTGGTGGTCCATCCATCGAACCAAGGAAACCCAGACCAAGGCTGGCCGACTCATAGTTGAACCATGCGGGTCCCAGTGAGAAGAGATGGAGTTGCGCCCAACCCTAGTGGACAGATGGCGCAACGTGACTGGCCGTTAAAGGTAAATAATTTAGCAAACTTTCAGATCTTGTATAATTCATAGTAAATAGCTCGATTATCAGAAAAATATGAATAAGGCACCAGAATTCTCAGAAAAATGCTTAGAACAAGATGGAAGCATAATATCCTGCTTTTGATGCATTAATAATAGTGATATTATGTAAGATGTGAAATGCTCATATGATGGATAATAAATATCAAATGATGCCCTAAAATTATGAGAAAATACATGTAAATCTTTTTTCATGTTCATAATGTGTATGATGTCAGTTATGGTCATGATGATGTACGAAATCATGTAATTTGCTTAATATGGCTAATTAGGGCTTTTAACCCTAAATAAAATGCAATAAATGCACACATGCTCAATAAATGATGAAATTCACAGTGTAAGCTCATACCAGTATATGACACCTCAGTTTTAATTATGAGAACATAATGATGAACAGAATCCATGTTATATGAAGATGAATCTTAATACATGTTATAAAACCCTAATCTCGGTTAATGGTGTAACCTAGGGTTAATTAATGTGCATAAAAATGCTATGGAAGATAATGTTTAGATAATGAATAATAATCTAGAATATGACATAAGTATGATAATTCTAAGACAAGAATTCAAGTAATGATGCACACATCCTAATGAGATAAGATAAACCCTAATGAACACGAGTAGGGTTCAGATGAGATGATGAGAACCTGATGATAGTATATGATCTTGTCTTGATCAGGTTTAACAAAGTTATAGATGACATGAGGAATATGTGATTAGAATGATCTATCTCTTTGGAAGGTACGCCATTACCGCTTACTTGGCTTATTATACAATATGCTTGTGTTATACATGTAGTAAAATACTTGGCATATGGTATTGGATGAAATGAATGTTCTTATATGATATGTTTCTTGATTTTCCGTATTTATGGATATGAACACATGAAACATAAGATATTCGATCCATTATATGATAGCACTAAATCTCTTTGGTAGAATAGTGCATTGATGGAAGTACTAAATCTCTTTGGCAGAATAGTACATGTGAGCACTAAATCTCTTTGGCAGAATAGTGCATTTATGAAGTACTAAATCTCTTTGGCAGAATAGTACGTGTGAGCACTAAATCTCTTTGGTAGAATAGTGCATGTGGTTGATCGACTTTACATATAATGGAAAGTCATGCTAAAATATGTGTTCTCTGTTGTTAATGAACATCTTTGTACAAGTATATGCTTTTCTTATATTCTTCTGTTACTGCCAAGTATTAGTTTTATCTTATTGCCAAGATATGATGAGAGGTATATAAAAGACACGTAGGCATACTCAGTATAATATTCTTGAATATTGTGCTGACGTGTACCGCATGTAATCTTTTGTTTAGGTTGTGGTTATGCTCTTGAAGATCCAGGATAGTTGAGAGTTGTATAGTGAGCTGATGTACAGGTGGACCTGTTGTATTAAGATCCTGTAGTTTAATTGTAGTACATGTATATGTATAAGTTTGTTGTTCAATATGTAATATCAAATGTTGTAACAATTCATGTTGTAATTATATGTTGAATAGTGAACATGTGTGTATGGTTTTATTATTGTTCATGTACATGTGCTACTGACTGTGTTTCCTTCTGACTCCCTTGATTTTCTTCTTCTTAGCCTTGTGTGGGATGTTTAAATTGGGATTCTCGCTGAGGTGAGGGTTTCAATTTGGACGTCACACATCAGATTAAGTCATAGAAAATCCGGGGACGTCACAATCACCATGTATTAGGGTTAGGGTTCCTTATTCCATTTCAATTAGGGTTTCTCATCTTTATCAATTAGGGTTTCACAATCACATTATCAAAGATCAAACCCTAATTCAAAACTCCATGCACCTTAGAGAATGCACTGTTATTACAATTAATTTTCCAAAACCTAACTCATTATTCCACATGTCTAGAATTACAAAATACCTTCATAAGTATTCAAATAAACTTATGAATTGTAATTTTCTTTATTGGTTAGGGTTTCCATTCTCTATTGATTAGGGTTTTATGATTACTTCATTAATCCAAACCCTAAGTTAGTGCTTCCACATATCTTGGAGAACATATCATTATTTAAGTATTAAATCAAACTTATCATTGTTCCATATACTAGGAACACACATCATCATCATACCTTAATTAGTTGACTTAACCTTTCACTAAGTGTATACACCTATGCCTATCATAGTGTATTGAGTTTATTACTTTCATAGTCACCAAGTGATAATCACTCTAATTATACTAATCACCTAAGTGCTTTAGAAGTTCTTCCATTTGAAACAACCTTGAGATACTCTTCGACCACTTATAGGGTTATTAGTAATTACATGGTTGAACCAATTAGACCTTCAAACAGTCTTGGACCAACCCTTCAAACAGTCTTAGACCAAACCTCCAAACGGTCTTAGACCATTTAGACCTTCAAACGGTCTTGAGGTCACTTGACCTTCAAACGGTCTTGCCCAAATTCTTCAAACCGTTTGAGACCGTTTAGACCTCCAAACGGTCTTGGTCTTAAACCCTCAAACGGTCTTGGACCAATTGAACATTCAAACGGTCTTGATCCTTATCTTCAAACGGTTTGAGACCGTTAGACCATCAAACAATCTTGGTCTCAAAATCCCTAAACGGTCTGAAGACTGTTAGACCTTAAACGGTCTTGATCCCTAACACCTCAAACGGTTTGAAGACCGTTTGGTCAAATCAGAATTGAAACCGATTGAACCTAAATTAGGGTTTTGACATCAATTGATCTAGGGTTTTGAAGCCAATTGAACTAGGGTTCTGAAATCAATTAAATTTGATTATTTGAAGTCATTAGGTCATAAGATCAATTGATCCTTGAATCCATTGAAATAGTTTTGGTATCTTATGGTTTAAGACCATTTGACCTCTATCAGTTTTGAAACCGATTGGTCACCAAACGGTTTGAGACCGTTTGGTCTCTAACGGTTTGAAACTGTTTGACCAACCAAATGAAACCATTTTCTTCTAATTTTCTTGAGGTGTGTGCTAAGATGATGTCATCATCATCAAGCTTTAGACCTCCGAATTCTACTACCATTTATATGATTAATTCAACAATTATTCAAGAAGAAATTAAAGATCAACATATGATGAAAAAATGAAATCAATAAAAACATTGATGGGTTCAAGTTATATAACCCGCGTTCGAGTAACATTTATCATGTAACATTTGCAAGGTAACCCCTTAAATTAGGTACATTGCAGTTTAGTCCAAAACAAGCAAATATTGCATCAACATTATTCAAATATGACCAAAATTGAAACATAAGCTCTCCTTTAGTCTTAAATACTTTTCAAAAGATAAAGACAAGAATCTAAATGACTTACTTAAGCAAAACTTCTAGGGCTAAGCCTTAACCCAGGTCAGAGATGTTACAGTAATCCTATTCTTGTTAAGACGTGACCACTCGATTGCTCTTGTACACATTGTGAAAAAATCTGCAAAAGAGACACTTTCCCATTAGGATTAATAAATTCGATTAGGAATCAATAATTAATTACATCGTTGTATCCTAGTGTAAAAAGAAGACGAAAGAAATTCTTCACAATCCACAAGCCCGAGCCCAGCGAGGCGAGGCGAGATGAGGCGTGGCGCGCACGTGCGTATTGTGGTCACCATACCGACTAAGGAGGTGAGCATACCCTCCTCTTAGGACCCTTGGACACTAGCGTCCCATGTGATCCAACATATAAGGACTACAAAAGTTCTAAGAGTGAGCAATGTGGGATAAAAGTTCTTTCCCATTTGTACTAGAGACAAAACTACCTCTCTCACATGTGCTAGCTGTACTACATTGGGCTTAACACATACTATATACATATACATGACATTTGCAGCCATATATCTAACACTTTCAAGTTCAAACCTCATTTTTTGATGTCCTTTTACTACTTGGATATGTATACATCACTATGTGGAACAGAGGAAGATACTTATACAGTTTAGATTGTTTTGTTTCCATAGACATGAATTTGTACTTCCACATACTAACAGTTCCACAATAATCCATTAATGCAGATCACATTCTTGCATGATCACGATATATGGTCATTAGAGAATAGACAACTCTATAGATCCATCGACACTAATAAGGAATGAAGATGTAACTCAAAAGCGCAAATCTTCAACCATCTCATGTTTCAAATATGTCACAATGAGATTTCGTAACAACTTCTGTTCACCTAAACAAATTGGTGTAGTAAATCATTGCCATTATCCAGAATTTTCTTACTGAATTCAGCCGTATTGGAGTACAATGAAATACACGATTTCACTGTTAAAAGTCAGAACTAAAGTTTCACAAATAAGATAGCACTTTCACTCTCAGCCTGGATGATACTGGCAGTAGATTAGAAGATCGAAGGATATAAACCTGAGTAATCAATAGCCGTAGATGTGTTCAACAATACGAATGGTATTGAGATTCGGCATAAAACGCTTAAGCTTGTCTAGACGCTCAGGTTTGTGGAACGCATCTACTGCGACTCGCATCGCCACACTCGGAGCTACCGGCATCTCTCCTCTCGGCAACATCTCATGATTGAAGCCAATGTCCATCCCCGGGCCCCGAACCAGGGCCAAGACCCGCTTCTCCTCCTCTGTGCAACGCTCCTCGTACTGCCGATCCCACTGTCTGGTCAAGTTATCCAGTTCCAACTCCCTCTTCAGAATCTCAGTGGTGAACTCCAGCCGCTTAGACCTCTGCCTCTCCTCCAGTGCCCGCTGGTGCAGGCCTTTGTCAAGCACCGGCAACAGGGCCGGACCCAAGTCGGCGAGGACACCGGGGACCTTTTTCCACACCCCCATGTAACACGATCCCGTCTTGTCGTCTATTTCCAGGATGCAGTAGCCCGAGAGCTCTTCAAAGAGTTCAAATGCTTTATAGAATGGGAGGATGACGTCATAGTCCCCCATCACTTCGGCCATGGAGCGGCCGTGCTGGAAGATCCGGTTGATCTGGTCATCCTCCTCCTCCAACTCCAGTGGCTGCACCATGACCGTCAAGGGGTCGTCTGTGACTACGCATCTCGTCATCTCCACGCGGCGAAGGCCGAAGAAAAACACTCGCGATGTCTCCTCGTTTACGGGGTATGCCATCTCCGCCAGTGTCCCCACTGGGTAGAGGCGCTCCAGCAGATCATTACCCTGGAGCCCTGGTCGCAGGATGCAACCGGTGTAATCACCGGAGTCCCTAAGCATGAACGCCGCCAAAGTCTTCTCCACGGTTAGACTACTTGCCAGGGAAGGCTGGTTTCTCAGGTAGGCCGATGTGCCGAATCCCGGGAACAGGGGCCTCCGTGGCAGAGGCACGACGACGGCAGGGAACGGCTCCAAGCTGCCGCTATGCCTTTTCTCCCCTGGAAACCTCCTCACCTCCGTCGTCCTCTGGGATTTGAAGATGGATGAAAACCGCTTCATCAGTCCGGAAGCGTTTGAGTGACAAATGAGATAGTGACTAGGGGAGGAGAGATCGATAGTGTCAGGACAGGGAAGTAGACTCTGGGATTTGAAGGCGACAGCCACTGCCGGCGGAAAAGGAAAGGAGAAGAGAGCCAGGGTTTAAACTTGACCCGCAAGTAGGGATGGCAAACAGACGACCCAGTAGACCCAACCCACCTCGGCCCATTTTTATTGGGTTAATGGGTTGCTCTCACTTATTATTGGGTTGCGATGTGCACGTAAGTGATGGGTCTATGGGGATAAAATCACCAAAGAAGGTAGGGATGTAAATGGAGATAGTTTTACCTGCATACCTTCAAACCTATACCTTCTAAATTTGTGATGGGTATACATTTTTATAACTATATAACCGCTTACCCTTATACTCACATATTCATTCCTTACCGGGTAAGATTATAGTTATGTATGTACCCACCTCTTGTATACCCATATACTCATTTAAATATAATTTTATATAAAAAAATTTACTAGAATGTAATGATGTATATTTTAACACTCAAATTTTATAAGTATAAATATCTTAAAATAGTAAAAGTTTATATTAGAATGTATTGATCCATATTCACCAGGCAAGTCAACATGATGTCTAAGATCAATTATTGACTTTATTATTCTATTAGTACTGTATTCAAACTCTGTAATATTATGTCATATACTTATCAACTCTTATATGCACGTAATATATAATGTGTTTAATGTCATACTAGTATCAATATCACCTAATTTGTCTGGTGTTTGTTGTACCCAAAGTTTAAATTGTGTTATTGTAGCAAGTCTATTCATAACCATATACTCAGTTACTCATCCAATATCCATTGGTTATGTAGGTATAGGTATGGTTTGGGTATAACTTTTGAAAAAGTAGGTATATACTCGTGTCTATATCTTCTTAACTAAATGATTAAAGTTATGGATATGACCATAACCGCACCATACCCTACCCATTTACCGTCCTAAAAGAAGGACCACAATTCCATTGAGAGGCGTCTCGTACTCTCGTTACTCTTTGCCTCTCTATTCTCAGTCTTTCTTCTAGTTTACTTGAAAAATGGAAGAAAACGATATCCCGTTCTTATCTTCTTTTGTATGAATGCACATTAAGTATTTGATGAACAATAATGTCCGTCGTCAGCAGCTTAATATAAATATAGAATGTTTGTAGCTCCTCTGGCCTACCGTGCCGACGGTCTGTTCGAGGCTTCGCCAACCACCACGTGCACCGATCGAGCCTGCTCTTCGGCCCTTCCAAACGCCCGGCGATACTAGGTGAAGAGAGAGCCGATGCTTCCTGCCACCAGTTGTGTAGTCATCACCTCTGACCATGGCAACGATCAGCGGACAAGACCAGCAGGCAGACCGTTGTGCCTTCCTATTTCCTAAGGTACAAAACTGATTCCTTGGATCCGATAAGGCAATACATGTAATGGAATTAAATGAAGGGCAAAAATCAAATATCCGTATGATGTTGTTCCGATGTAAGTGGTTAGTTGAAACTTATCCTAAGTAAGAATGAAGGGCAAACGTAAGTGATCTAATTTTATAATTCGTAACATATATACAAATCTACATTTTGGGGGTACAAGACATAAGGATATACACATCATCACACCTCCCTTAGTTACTAGACTTACAAATGATTGATGTAGCACATAAGTGTATATGTTTAATCAAAATAATCATATAGATAAATATATGTATCATTACAAGATCAAGGAAAATATGCAATTAATATAATTCATAGTTTACACTATAGTCCGCCTCAAATTGAACATCTCTTTAGTAACTCATATAATGGAGATTTCCCACCTCATAAAGGATGAATGGAAACAATAATTATGTTAAGAGATAAATGTGAAGAAATTGAATCTAACGGATTAGAATCCTAGTATAACTACGCTATTAATTTTTGCAACAGATGAAAGTAAGAAAACTATACCTCAATAGGTATGCACCCCTATCCATAATACAAAGTGTGTGTGTGTGTGTGTGTGGTCTATACTAGAGTGTTACATAATAGACATATAACACATGAATACATATACCATAAAATTGAGTAATGATTAGAATATAATATGTGTGTAGGGAAATATGGCTACAAAGTAGGCAACGGAAATAAAAAGTTTATGTACTATATTTCCCATAATCAGTAGATCACGTCAAATTATAATGCATGAAGGATGATTTCTAATCAATATCTCATATTAATTGGAAAGAGTCACTAATTTGTTCTCCCACAATAATGATCTCAGTCCCTCTCTCCCTTGGATATCCCTCCCTATTTGGGTAGACTTTGTCAGAACCTATTACAATAAATGAGATTACTCAAAACATAACGCGCAATCAATCACTAATTAATCACATACAAAAAATATGGGTAAATTAAAACCGATTTCAACGTCTGCACTCGCTCAAAAACATTTGTATAAGAGCCCAACATCTTTCTTATATCCATACTATGTCATTGATACAAACTGTTCTATCACCTTAACCACAATATATATACACAGGAGAACACTATTTGTATATGTCACACAACAAACATTAATATGCTAACAAAATTTCAAATCGTTTGAAACACCATATACAAAAAATTCTGCCCGGACCTGAGAGTACAGGGACGACTCTAGGACACACTAGACATCTAATCAAATTTCTCAAAGATTCATTACTATAGCTCCTCTTTGCTACCACATGTTTGTTTTTGTCACTTCTTATTACCTAAAAAAATGTGGCGAACCACAAGGGTGAGACCCATGTCCCAGTAAGAGATATAACCTCCAACAACATATATTGATTACAACATTTTTAAGTAACTAAACAGTTAAGTAGTTTGATCAGATATAACAAATAAGATCAGCAGTACTGATGATTAACAAATTACATAAAGGAGCAAATAATAATTGTCATCATTAGCCAGACTATCATCCCTTATCTTGTTGACAATATAAGCAATTCAGTAGCATATGCATATCTAGCATCATGAGCAAGTCTAATAGCATAGCATAGCTAACAACATGAGCATGTCTAATTGGTTGAACATATCAACATCATAAGAAGAGCTAACAACATAAGATAGCTAGCATCATGATTATAATCAGTAGTAGCAGTATAGTTATCAACACAAGCATAACTATTGTATGTACACATCTACAATCTTAAGCATATCCACAACCTAATTATATCTACTATCTCTTAATTGTTCTAAGCATCATCTTTATGTAAAGATAACAAACAAGGTTTATCATCCAATGTGAATCGTCATGTATAACACTAAATAAATATGCTACATGGCTGTATTACATCTTTTATTATGCCTTAGGGAATTTGAATCTTACCATTCAAAGTCCAACCGACCCCTGCGAAGGGCTATTCAGTTCCGTATAAGATTTAGGAGTGCCAGTATCCTAAGATCTCTTCCCCTCGACCAGTACGAGTAAAAAGGTAGTGACATATCAGTCAAAGCTGCCACCAGATTGACATATAGTCAAGTTGCTAATCACTAGTTTGCCCTTGGTAGAGGTCACAACACTAGAAACAAGGGTATTCAAACCCAATCACTGAGGTACAACCATAGTTGTCCTCTAATCACATCATGTTATAATCACAGTGTTACAACCCCAATTTTTGGGTTCCTTTGATGAGAAATGTAATTTCTCACATTAAATATATTGGAATAAATAATGATATAATTTGTTTTGAATAAATGGATTTCGCTTACAATAGCCTTGATGATAGTGTTGTGGGCTTTATTAGCTATTGGGCCCAATAACAAGGAAATTCAATTAGTAAATGAATAATTGAGTTTTTGAGAAAAGAAAGATGTGGAAACCTTTGGAAGTAAAAAGAATTTAATCCAAAGATGGATTTCGTTCTTATTGGGTTCCTTGGGTTCCAAGGAGTTGAAAGTTGCATAGAGAGTGCAATAAGAAAAGAAAAGAACAATTAAATATTTTTTTATTAAGAAAGAAATTGAAAACCACGATGAAATGTGGAAAATAAGTGAAAAGAGGTATAATGGAGTTATCTTTGGTGCAATTTAGTATCCTAAGGATTCCTAATGTTAAAAGGAATACCAATGAGGAAAATAAAAGAGAAATAAAGAGAAATCCTCAAAAAGAGATATTTTACTAAAGAATTGAATAAGAAGAGAGAGAAAATAAATTAAGGATAAGTAAAAGGCTAAAGAATATTCCCAAGATGGGATTTCGAGCCATTAAGGTTCCTTGAGGTTCAAGGAATTCAAAAATAATAATTTAATAGCAAAGAAAAGAGAAAATAGGTGAGAAATATTAATAATTGAGTAATATATTGCACCTAAATAAAGGGCACGTTTTCTTTTAAATAATGAACCCAAATTTGGCACAGAGGTACATAAAGTCATTACTAAGTGTCCTTCAAAATTTGGCATTAAAATGATAAATGGTTTGAGAGATACGAATTTTGTAAGTTTCCTAAAGTGTAAAGGATAAAACTAAATGTCACGATTTATCTTGGACTCTTGTTCTTATACAAGGCCTGATAGCCATTGGATCCTTGATCCAACGGTGGCTGCTCTTTGAGTCATATTGTGAAAATAAAACGGTTAGCATATGATCAAATCCATGTATTCCCTTCCCTGATCCACTAGGACTCTTGGAGAGTGAATAATCTTTTTTTGGAAGAACAAATTGGATTGGATAACCCCTATTCTGTCCCTAGTTCGTGCGATTTTGAGAGTTCCTCAATGGAGTCAGACTCCATGGGAACTGGCCTACTACTGGTCTATAAAAGAGGGATGATTCCCCTTTTAGCGAGGAGGTAGACTCCTGCATAGGGTCCGCTACATCTAAACATTTTGTCCCTTCCAGAAGGTTGGCCCTAGACTTCGTTATTTGGCTGTTCCCTCCTGCCCAACCGATACCCTGTTCGGGCAAGATGGCCACGCACAGGTGGTGTTCCCGACCACCAGAGATGCATATGGGGCGCTCGGCGACTTCAAAGTTGCTTGGCGGAGAGGGACGCAAATCCTGGGTGCCTGCGCGGAGGGCTTGGGAGGAGAAGGAGTACAGGCGGATGAAGTAGAGCGGCCTTCACGACCTGCTCTATTTTTCTGTGAGAACAAGGGAGTTTACCCCCCTCTCATCCACTCGATAGGGACCAGCACCGGCCGTTTGATCACACCGACAAGTCCGGTGGATAGTGGCAGTGGCATCCGTGCCTTTGCCCAGAAGAATGCGGCCCTGGCAGCCATAGTCAACTGACGAGTTGACTGGCCTGGAGCTTGCGCTAGTACACAGGCATCGTGAGGTTGAAGACAGGAAGATGGAGAGGGTTTGGGGGACCAAGCAGCTGACTTGGCGGCCTGTGATTGGTCGAAAGGCAACTAACTTGCTAAATTCGTAGAAAATATTTGGTAGGTCAAATAAAGACATGTTATGTATAAAATTTGATCAGGAGAACGAGAGGGACTCAATAAAAATATTATTAGAACCTAATTTTGCTTCTAATTTCAAAAGTGTCTAAAGTGATCATATAATGAATTAAACTTTGATTAAAAACCCTAAGTGTAATTGGAGATCAAATCAAAGATGCTTAATGGGTTAATTCGAGTATTAATAACTTGTTGAGAAATAAAGTGAGGTTTGAATATAATCTAGATAATGTTGGTCTTGTTTTAGGGTTTTAATCCATCAATCCATGATAATGCATGTAGAAACCCTAATCTAGGGTAAAGAAGGTAATTATCTTGAATAATTTGGAAATAAGTTGGTATTAGTCCGTTAATCATAAAGAGATACAGTAAGATTGAAAAAGATGAATCTTGCATGTAATTTGTTAATTTTAGGATTTCACGCGTATAATGGGCCTTGAAACCCTAATATTAGTGAATGAGATTATTGATGGCTTTAATTATTCAAAATCATGAGTTAAATTGAGAGATGATAATTCCAAGATATTTCAAGTATAAAAGTTCCTAATCATGGATAGATACCCTTAATATGATAAGTAGGGTTTTCTAATGGATAAAGTTGGAATTATTGATAAATGGAATTCATACGTGAATTAGATCATAATGAACTATGAATTGTTAATCCGGAAGGAACCTAAGATGATAAAAAAGGCTCTAATGTGAATATGTGAGTAATTAGGGTTTTGCACTTAGAACTGTTGTTCTAGGGTATAAATGAGGAAAGTTGTAAAAAGATCAAAAGTAACCCTAATAAAACCCCAATTCGGATTAGAAACCCTAGAAAGTGAATCCAAGTCAAGCAAATAGATATATTCTTGGTAAAGTGTAGTAAATAGGTTATGTATGCCTTTCAGGAATTCGGTGAATGTTGAACTGCTTCTTGGATTACTTGCTTTCTTGGAATTATTAATAGCTTGTTGAATCTGCAAATAAGGTATGTGGTTAATTATGAATAACCGCCTTAGTTTCCTGAGGATTTTCCGGATGGTTAATCGCATTGAATGCAAATTATCAGTTTGGATGTTCATACTTGCAAACTATAAAGTCACTATGATTATCATATTAATAATAGAAGTATGGATTCTCGCACTTACATGCCACCCTGATGGATGATGCCAAAGGTCAGGCCCAGAGGGGTAGACCAATGGACACCTTGAGTGGTGACCCCAGGCACCAAGATCGGGAATGAGAAGGTGGCCTATGATATTGCATGACTAGTGGGCACCATGAGTGGTGACCCCCAGGCACCAAGCTCGGGATTGAGAAGGTGGCCTTAAGTCATTGGCAAAGGAAACCCTAAGGTGGGTATGCCAGGGTTAGGGCAAAAGCGGTGGAGAATGTCATACTGAAAAGTGTAAATTGGCTTGTTAATTAACTTGATTGTGATAATTAGATTGTTATCATTATTTGCAAGTTTTTGGTTGTTCCCGCATACCAGTATATTTCGATGTACTGACTGACATTTTGTTTGTCAGCATTTTAGGAACAACAATTGAAAGAACAAACCGTAAAGTGACACATTGTGGAAATAATAAATAAAGTGCAAGGAGGATTAGATAGAATAATTCAAACTTTGGAAAGATAGATTTCCAAAGTTTTCAAAGGTAAGCAAAGTTTTAATTTTATACCAAATTCTAGTTAGTTAGAATAATTTCATAATTAGTATTGATTATTTGTCAAACCTTTGATCCTGTTAATTGAATAATGGCGTTGACCTTCGGGTCTCCCTTAATTGGGGGTTACTGAGAGGTGGGTTCATTACAATTGGTATCAGAGCGAAGGTTCCTCACTTAATCTTTAATAATTATTAAATTTTACAAATTCTGTAGAACCCAAGGGAGTTATTATAGGATTATCCGAAAGACAGAGGTGTCTAGAAAAGGATCACGACCGGGGGTTGGCAATATTTTCCTCCGCACCGCTAGTCGGAATATGATGACTCCTGGATCTGTGTGGCTGCCTAGCCAAAGTCTTAGGGTCTAAATCGAAATAAGATACCTTTAGGACTCTCTCATCTTGTTCATCCATTCTCAACTCAAATTCTGGTAAGGACCTTAAGGATTAGGGTTTCCTCTCTTCTCCTCACCCTCTTGAGGTATGGGTAAGGTTGATAAGGATTAAGGAATCCTCCACCAAATTAATAAAAAGCATGTAAATAAGATGTCATGGACATAAGCTTTAATGAGTAAGCGTTAAGGATTAGATACATGCTTAGGTCGTATGACACGAGTTGTCATTACCCTCAGGAGAGACCTGATAATAGACCTCCTTGGTAGGAGGATGAGTAGAGAGAGTTAGTCTCAGAGGTAGAAGACCTCCAGTAAAAGTAGAGACCTAGCACATCCTTTGAGGATGATGTTAACCCTAACCCTAAGTGGAGGTTAGAGAGAGATGACATGGTAGACCAGGTGTTTGGATAGACATGCCTTGGATGCCATATGAGCCATGAGAAGTTGATGACCGAGTACCTTTGGCAACCCAACCCTAGGAAGGGTCGTGCATGTTTGAGCGAAGGATAGCTCCTTCATGGAGAGAGGACCTCTAGTAGTATGGTTGAATGTGGAGTTAGCTCTAGAGAGAGAAAGCAGGACCATAGTAAGGAGGTTGGAAGCCTAAAACCCCGAGACATAAGGAACAATGGGGAGTTGAGGATGATGTGACCTAAGTGGATGATAGTGGTTGCCTCGTTCTTGATCCCTAGAGATTGATGATATCCTGGTGTCCGTAGAGGAACCGAACCCTAAAGAGAGAATGATACTTATGGAACCTATGTGCCTTTGGTATAGGAGTTTACCTACTGAGATGAGACAAAGAGTGCCTTAGACCCTGAGGAGGTTTAAGTAACCAGTTGTGAGGCATTATACCTAGTTGGTTGTCCTTGAGGAGGACTCAACTCTGAGGTGCTGCTTATATAAAAGGATCATGGAAGTACATGACATACCTTGGACGTGTTTGATTCGTAGTTAAGAGTTTGAGCATGCAGTTCGATATCCAAAGGAGAACCTAGGGTTCCTAGGCCTAAAAGGGGAAGCAGTATATCTGATACTCATAATGAGACTTGAGTCTCTATAGTTTCGAGCATGGTACTCCTCATGTGTAGAGGTACAGGAAACCCCTTAAGTTAAAGGTATGTTTGATGAACCCTCACAACTAAGTTGGTCTAATGTTGAGGATAAGAACAAGTGTGACTTAGCATGGTTTAATAGGTGGTCTACTTGTGCCTTAGTAGTTGTTGGGTTAGGCATGCTCATGTGAATGTAAACCCTAAGGACAGTTATGACCTGGTTGTCAAGAGTTGTAGTTTCCTCCCATCCTAGGAGAGGGACCCTTTGGTAGGGTGTATACCAGGTTTGTTGGTTTTAAGGTAACCTAAAGAGGTTTCATAGGATCTTGAGAAGCTAAGTGAAGAGTACATGGTATGAGAATGAACATGTAGACCCATAGTTAACCATCTCTACGTGCATGTGAATGTAACCGATATGGGTCCTGACCCATGTAGGCAGGTCGCCATGACCCCTGTGAAAGGATGAAAGACAGCCCAAGAATGAAGAGAGATGACAAAGGCTTGGGTAAGGTTCTAAGTTGGACATGTACTATGTTAGAATCCTAAGTCTATCCTAGGATCAGGTAAGGATAAGACCGATGGAAGTAGGAGTTGCCTAATTCCCTAGTTGCACATGACCATAGGGTCGGGAGGTAACAACTATCATTGTCTGAGGGCCATGGGTTAGGAGATTGATCACCTTCATGAACTCATGGGACCCAAAGGGCGGATGAGTGGGGCACTCTCTGGATGCATAAGGGAAGAGGGATGACACCAAAAGTGTCGGCACCCTAAAGACCTAGAGGAGATGACCAAGGATTGTGCTTGGACCAGGTAAGTTCGAGATCAGTTTTTCATGGAAATGACTTTGATATCAAGGTGGTTGTGATGATGAGACATAAGATGCATGTTTCAACTTAAAGGTGTACTGGCAAGGTGGGATGTACCATCTCTATTCTTGGAACATGAAGAACTCTGTATTTGGACTGCAGACAAATGCTTATTTCCTCTTATTATGAGAGTGAGAGATAGGACAGTACGCATGCCATACACCAAAGATAAAGATGATGTGAGTTGGAACGTTGCTACAAGGTATGAGGATAAAGATAATAACATACCCCGGTGGAGTAAACAATACATGGATGGTTTACAAACACTAAGAGTAAGGTGGTCATCTCATAAGGATGCTTTTATCATGAGCTATGAGTCAAACAAGGTTGAGTTTGATCACCATGAGGATGAGCTCAGAGTTTCTTGATGAAGATAGACATAGAGTTTGAGGTGAGACAATAAGTGAAATACACAAAAGTGTATGTCTTCAACATTATCTAACACCTAAGGATAAAAAGTGGTAATGAATGCTCTGGTTGAGATATAGCTGCCAAGTTTAGTTGGAAGCTAGAAGAAGTTGAGACTGTTCGACTAACCCTAAGTTTGGAAAGAAGATGTGTTTTAGCTATCACACAGATGTAACAAGATATGTTGAACAAGTTAATGGTTGTTTGGTTAGCCAGTTTAGTCCTTGATATAGTGAAAGGATGGTGATAGAACCTCAGATACACTTCTTTGGAAAGGGAAGTGATAAAACCCTGATGAGAGTGGTTTAGGGTTTCTGAGGAATCAATCTTGAGGAATCATGACATACAGGAAATCATGGTTTAAGATTACCAAACACCATGATACTACAAAGATAGTAAGTGACAGTAGTACTTTGGATGCTTAATGTTAAATTGCATGTAGCATGTGGCCATGCAAGTCAGGAGGTGAAGGACAAACACTAGTAACCCAGTGCATGGATATAAAGTATAAAGAGTTCCCGAGAGGGAATGGGAGTTCATCATTGTGGATATTGTGAGTCTCCCCTAGACCAAGGAAGGTCAATATGCAAAATGGGTTATGGTAGATCACCTCACCTAGATGGCATGAGAAAGAAAGAGTATTGTCAAGGGACAGATCTGGTTGAACTACATATGAGAGAGAGATGGTTCAACTACAACATGATGCGAGTTCAAAAGTTCTTGAGTAGGACCTAATGGTTCACTTCCATAAGGTGGAAGCAAATGTGTGAAGAACTCAGTGTTAGTACAGTTTATCACCCCTTACTAATGGTTAGTATGATCCAGACTCGAGGGTCTGATGAGAGCATGTGTGCTCATACAGAGAGATAGTGATGATAACCACAATAGCCTTTATCAGGATGCAAGAAGTGCTAGAAGGAGGTTGTGTTGGTCACCACTTCATTAAGATGATGTTGGTGAAGAAGGCCTCACGAAGGTCAGAAAATAACCACAGTGTGTGCAGATGAGGTCGCTTTGATCGTGCAATGGCTGAGAGAGAGCCCAGAGATGACATGAGTCATGAGCTGATGCAAAGCAGTCTAACATGCAGTTCACTATGGGAGAATAGGTGATGTGAAAATCTGACCCCTCTAAGCTACAACTGAGAAAGCTGAGTCCCCCATATATGGGTCCATTTGAGATGGATGGGTGGAGATGGTTGTGTTTAGCCTTGCCCCTCAGGATAACATGATGTATAATGTGTTCCATGGGTCTGATCTAGAGCACTATGTGAGGTACCCAAGCCATGTGTTGAGCCATGAACTTATTCCGCTTTTGAGAGGCTGAAATGTCCTGAGTCACCTATGAGGGTACGATATACCAAGGTGAGAAAGAACTCAGATGGAAGAATATGAGATGATGAAGGTTCTTGGGGAGCACCATGGAAAGGGTGAAGCCACATGGGAGCCCTGATGGACATAAGAAAGGCTTATCCTGTTTGTTTGTTTGCTTGATGGAATTTTGAGGACAAATAAGAGGGGAAGGATGTTACAACCCCAATTTTTGGGTTCCTTTGATGAGAAATGTAATTTCTCACATTAAAGATATTGGAACAAATAATGATATAATTTGTTTTGAATAAATGGATTTCGTTTACAATAGCCTTGATGATTGTGTTGTGGGCTTTATTGGCTATTGGGCCCAATAACAAGGAAATTCAATTAGTAAATGAATAATTGAGTTTTTGAGAAAAGAAAGATGTGGAAACCTTTGGAAGGCCAAAGAATTTAATCCAAAGATGGATTTCGTGACTATTGGGTTCCTTGGCTTCCAAGGAGTTGAAAGTTGCATATAGAGTGCAATAAGAAAAGAAAAGAACAATTAAGTATTTCTTTATTAAGAAAGAAATTGAAAACCATGATGAAGTGTGGAAATTAAGTGAAAAGAGGTATAATGGAGTTATCTTTGGTGTAATTTAGTATCCTAAGGATTCCTAATGTTAAAAGGAATACCAATGAGGAAAATAAAAGAGAAATCCTCGAAAAGAGATATTTTACTAAAGAATTGAATAAGAAGAGAGAGAAAATAGATTAAGGATAAGTAAAAGTCTAAGGAATATTCCCAAGATGGGATATCGAGCCATTAAGGTTCCTTTAGGTTCAAGGAATTCAAAAATAATAATTTAATAGCAAAGAAAATAGAAAATGGGTGAGAAATATTCATAATTGAGTAATATCTTGCACCTAAATAAAGGGCACGTTTTCTTTTAGATAATGAACCCAAATTTGGCACAAAGGTACATAAAGTCATTACTAAGTTTCCTTAAAAATTTGGCATTAAAATGATAAATGGTTTGAGAGATACGAATTTTGTAAGTTTCCTAAAGTGTAAAGGATAAAACTAAATGTCACGATTTATCTTGGACTCTTGTTCTTATACAAGGCATGATAGTCGTTGGATCCTTGATCCAATGGTGGCTGCTCATTGAGTCAGATTGTGAAAAGGAAATAGTTAGCATATGATCACATCCATGTATTCCCTTCCCTGATCCACTAGGACTCTTGGAGAGTGAATAATCTTTTTTTGGAAGAACAAATTGGATTGGATAACTCCTATTCTATCCCTAGTTCGTGCGATTTTGAGAGTTCCTCGATGGAGTCAGACTCCATGGGAACTGGCCTACTACTGGTCTATAAAAGAGGGATGATTCCCCTTTTAGCGAGGAGGTAGACTCCTGCATAGGGTCCGCTACATCTAAACTTTTTGTCCCTGCCAGAAGGTTGGCCCTAAGCTTCGTTATTTGGTCATTCCCTCCTGCCCAACCGATGCCCTATTCGGGCAAGATGGCCACACACAAGTGGTGTTCCCGACCACTAGATATGTATATGGGGCGCTCGGCGACTTCAAAGTTTCTTGGCGGAGAGGGACGCAAATCCTGGGTGCCTGCGCGGAGGGCTTGGGAGGAGAAGGAGGACGGGCGGATGAAGTAGAGTGGCCTCCGCGACCTGCTCTATTTTGCCACGAGAACAGGGGAGTTTACCCTCCTCTCATCCGCTCGATAGGGACCAACACCGGCCATCTGAGCACACTGAAAAGTCCAGTGGATAGTGTTAGTGGCATCCGTGCCTTTGCCCAGAAGAATGCGGCCCTGGCAGCCATAGTCAACTGACGAGTTGACTGGCCTGGAGCTTACGCTGGTGCACAGGCATCGTGAGGTTGAAGATAGGAAGATGGAGAGGGTTTGGGGGACCAAGCAGCTGACGTGGCGGCCTGTGATTGACCAAAAGGTAACTAACTTGCTAAATTCATAGAAAATATTTGGTAGGTCAAATAAAGACATGTTATATATAAAATTTGATCAGGAGAACGAGAGGGACTCAATAAAAATATTATTAGAACCTAATTTTGCTTCTAATTTCAAAAGTGTCTAAAGTGATCATATAATGAATTAAACTTTGATTAAAAACTCTAAGTGTAATTGGAGATCAAATCAAAGATGCTTAATGGGTTAATTTGAGTATTAATAACCTGTTGAGAAATAAAGTGAGGTTTGAATATAATCTAGATAATGTTGGGCTTGTTTTAGGGTTTTAATCCATGAATCCATGATAATGCATGTAGAAACCCTAATCTAGGGTAAAGAAGGTAATTATCTTGAATAATTTGGAAATAAGTTGATATTAGTCCGTTAATCATAAAGAGATACAGTAAGATTGAAAAAGATGAATCTTGCACGTAATTTGTTTAATTTAGGATTTCACGCATATAATGGGCCTTGAAACCCTAATATTAGTGAATGAGATTATTGATGGCTTTAATTATTCAAGATCATGAGTTAAATTGAGAGATGATAATTCCAAGATATTTCAAGTATAAAAGTTCATAATCATGGATAGATACCCTTAATATGATAAGTAGGGTTTTCTAATGGATAAAGTTGGAATTATTGATAAATGGAATTCATAGGTGAATTAGATCATAATGAACTATGAATTGCTAATCTGGAAGGAACCTAAGATGATAAAAAGGCTCTAATGTGAATATGTGAGTAATTAGGGTTTTGCACTTAGAACTGTTGTTTCTAGGGTATAAATGAGGAAAGTTGTAAAAAGATCAAAAATAACCCTAATAAAACCCCAATTCGGATTAGAAACCCTAGAAAGTGAATCCAAGTCAAGTAAATAGATATATTCTTGGTAAAGTGTAGTAAATAGGTTATGTATGCTTTTCAGGAATTCGGTGAATGTTGAACTACTTCTTGGATTACTTGCTTTTTTGGAATTATTAATAGCTTGTTGAATCTACAAATCATGTATGTGGTTAATTATGAATAATCGCCTTAGTTTCCCGAGGATTTTCCGGATGGTTAATCGCATTGAATGCAAATTATCAGTTTGGATGTTCATACTTGCAAACTATAAAGTCATTATGATTATCATATTAATAATAGAAGTATGGATTCTCGCACTTACATGCCACCCTGATGGATGATGCCAAAGGTCAGGCCCAGAGGGGTAGACCAATGGACACCTTGAGTGGTGACCCCAGGCACCAAGCTTAGAAATGAGAAGGTGGCCTATGATATTGCATGACTAGTGGGCACCATGAGTGGTGACCCCCAGGCACCAAGCTCAGGATTGAGAAGGTGGCCTTAAGTCATTGGCAAAGGAAACCCTACGGTGGGTATGCCAGGGTTAGGGCAAAAGCGGTGGAGAATGTCATACTGAAAACTGTAAATTGGCTTGTTAATTAACTTGATTGTGATAATTAGATCGTTAACATTATTTGCAAGTTTTGGTTGTTCCTACATACCAGTATATTTCGATATACTGACTGACGTTTTGTTTGTCGGCGTTTTAGGAACAACAATTGAAAGAACAAACCGTAAAGTGACACATTGTGGAAATAAGAAATAAAGTGCAAGGAGGATTAGATAGAATAATTCAAGCTCTGGATAGATAGATTTCCAAAGTTTTCAAAGGTAAGAAAAGTTTTAATTTTATACCAAATTCCAGTTAGTTAGTAGAATTTCATAATTATTATTGATTATTTGTCGAACCTTTGATCATGTTAATTGAGTAATGGCTCTGACCTTCGGGCCTCCCTTAATTGGGGGTTACTGGGAGGTGGGTTCGTTACACATAGAGACACGACCGTAGTCATTCTCAATCACATCAGATGTATGAGTCATGACCATAGCCAACCTCCACAATCTGCATTGTGGATGACACGGATATATCATCAACCTGCCACCCCCACATACTCAACAGTATGCGCTCTAAGTTTCCCTTAAGAATACTCGTTTTACCATCCAACAAGTTCGGACACTGAAGATGGTTCTACGACATAGGACACTACATGATTAGAGTTGCACTTGATTAGTTATGCCAATTGGGTGAATTAAGGTTGCATCAAACAAGTGGATAGACAAACCCTAATTCACTTCTAGCAAGCATATAAATATCACAACTTTGAAACGATATAAAATGTGTGAAACATAATTTCTCATCTCATCATCACATGGTACTATTCACTTGCCATCCATGAGACCACACTAGTCATCATACTATCACAAGATATAAATCCTTTTCACAATATCACAGGGTATCAACCCTTATCAACATAAGAGGATTACACCTCATTCAGGGCTCAACCATGCCCAAAGGTCATTAGACCATCATACTATCACCGGATATAAATCCTTTTCACAATATCACAGGGTATCAACCCTTATCAACACAAGATGATTACACCTCATTCAGGGCTCAACCATGCCCAAAGGTCATTAAGACCATCATATTATTCCCTGCAAGATCATCATTATCTTTGCATGCCTTATAACAAGGCTCAACAACATCACTTACATATAATACACATGATCAACACAATATTGCATTAATGAGCTAGGAGATATTCATAAACAATCATAGCAGGGTTATATTAACATTAAGAACATTCCTTTATTACATTAACATGCAAGGAATCTAGATATGATTAACACTCATCATATTCATAATGCACATGTTTATCATAAGAAAGTATCAACCATGTGGCTATGATAACACCCAATTAACACCTTAAGGTTATGATCATGTTAAGGAGGTTATTCCACCATAATTTCCATCATATAAGAATGTTAAACATGAATACTCATCTTTATCTATTTTCATTAGAGTTAGGTTCAACATGATAAATTATATCAATGTTACTAATCAACACTTATACCCCAACCCTAACTCACATCATCCCCATTGGATCATGGATGCATAAGGTGAAGCATCACCATCACATTCCATACTATTCTCAAGTATTAACCCACACATAAATCAAGGTGTAACCATCAGGTTATAACATACTAGGGTTTCAACAATAGTAACAGAGTACTCCATGATTGTATTAGTCATTCAAGGACTATTCATACCCAGTTACCATCATTTAGTTATATTAAAGATAGGTATAACAAGCTATACCTCATTAGGGTTACATATCCACACAATATGGTTTTCATCCCTTCTATTCATATGAGTGAATAGGTAAGACTACATTGTTAAGGGTAACCCTCCATTTGTTCCATCATCATTCAACCCATATCACCATACCACAATGACACCCAAAACCATTGGATGTTTAAAAGGTAAGACCATTGGTTGTTTACATAAGTAAACACCTTGGATAAACCACCTATGAAGTCCTTGATTTGTGCTCTAGAAGGAGTCACCATTTAACCATATACATCCCTTGATTAAAAACACAAAAAGTTCCATTGAGAGTAGGGTAAAACCCACAATCGACTGTTCATTTAAAACAAGCTATCCATTGTCAACAAGTAAGCTCCTTAGGTTGATCATATATCGGAAACTATATAAATCACATTATTAGGACCAACATATTATATTAGCCATCATTCCACTTTATTAGAGGAATAAATATTAGATTTTGACCATTGGGTAAAGTTCATATGTTAAAACCATCAATTATAGTATAGGTCCGACCATTGCATTAACTGACCCAAGAAACTATTGGTCTAAGGTTTAATTGATGCTACAACTATATGATTAACTTAACCATAGGTTTTGGATACCTGATACACCATTATTAGTGACCATTAAGTCACCATAGGTTGTTAGATCAGCACTATATTCTTTAATCACCATCGAATATTAGACTAATATCACCATTGATTGATAGCACCATTAGGGTACTTAGTTGTTAATCACTAAGATTCTAATTAGGCCAAAACATGACCTAAGGGGGTGAACATCAGTTGATATCCTTGGTCACCATCATCAGTTGTCATGAAAACAACACCATAGGGTTGTTGCAATTGTACCATCATTGGGTCATGGGTTTATAGAAGAAATTGGCTTAAAACCCTAAAATTGACCATTGGTTGATAGGTTCTTAGCACCATAGGTTGTCAAACCAACCTGATCCAAGTCATATTATACCTTAGGAATAACATACACATGATCAAAGGTTCATATAGAACTAAAATCAGAACAGGAAATATTATAAAAATCAAAATTCAAGTCAAGCATAGCTTTTTAGTGCATGGATCATCATTTTCAAGCAAGAACATGATCTAGCAAGCTTATGGTACGCAATAAACGTGGAGCAAGTTATAAAAATTGCCTCTAATGAGAAGATGAAATCCCACACATAAGAAAACATGAGAAGGTAGGGTAGAAAATCGAAGCATAAGTTGTGAACTCCTCCATCTAGCACCTTTCTTCATCAAATGAGCAAACCCTAAGCATAAAGAGCAAGAAAGGTAGGGTTTTAGAACTTTAGAGCAATTTCTACCATAAAACAACAAGGTTTCAACCTGGAGAAAGGAAGGAGGAAGGATAAAAAAGAAATAAATGGAGTAAAGAAGGAAATTCTTACTCTTTTAGGTCAAGATCACTAGAAGGAAGCTTTTTAAACCCTAAAAGGAAGTCAATTGCAGCCCTGGATACTTTTTCCAAGAAGGTCCCCACTTTCTTCTTCCTTGGATAAGAAAATTCATAGCAGCACAGAGGGAGAATCAGGTTGGGAGAAGGAGGGAAGTGGTGGAGAGAAAATGGCTCGTTTTGGTGCTTGGGTATAAGTATATGAAACTTTAAGATAAAGACAAAGAAAAAGTTGAAGTTCTAGTATTTATCCAAGTGTCCATGGCCTTAATTTATTAAGAATATACAAGAACACACACAAGTAGCTCCCCCACCATCTATATAGACCTGATTAGCTTTCCTTAGTCGAATTTTCCAGCCAATCAAATAATTCATTAGTTGATAGCTACTAAAGGTAGCTCATCCATGAAGGGGTAAACCCTAAAATACCCTTTGAGAAAACACCTTCAAATCATGGTTTACATAGGTGCCCCATGTATAAACAAGCTCATGAATGATGAGAGACTATCCAATGAACATAATGCAAGTGATAAATTGCAAATAAAACCTCTCAATTGGGTAAGTTGCAGAAAAGTCCAAAATGTGCATAAAATTGCGTAACTTGCTCAAACAGTGTCCAAATTGGACCAAATTTGAAACATAAGCTTGTATTATGATTTCAAAGCATATCACAAGGTTATATTAGGGTTATAAGAATTCAATTATAATAATTAAGCTTATTCAAATCATTAAGCAAGTTTAGGGGCCTTACAGACTTGTCTGGACTCTCATGGTTATCACAACTAGAGAGGACAACATTTGTCAGAGAAAGTATTTATCAATTTTGTATGTTGTACTTTGGGAATCCTCTAGTATCCCTCTATATATAGGTGGGGTTTGGGTCTAGTTCTCAGTCTATTTAGAAGTGGAAAGGACCAAAAGATCTCAAATTTTCATAATAATTTTGGAATTTTTGCAACCTGTGACAGCCCAGACAGTCGTTTGGCACAACCTAGACAGTCATTTGGTTGTTTACCAGTTGTACATGAAATTGGCTATTCATTTCCAATTAATATCTCATATTAGTTTCCTTGTACAAAAAGGAATGTGCAACTCAAACGAATTAGAAAATATCACGAACCTTCCCTCGGACGAAGCAGACCATCTCACCGATGTGAGACAGCCGTCTCAGTCACCGAGACGGTCATCTGGTGACTTGAGTTGAGCCAGTCTGTTTGGTTGGTTCACTTTCTTAGCCAATTCAAACTCATAATAAGCCTGACTCCCGAGACTCACGTCTCAACAATTGAGACGATCATTTGACACTTCTAGATGAATGTCTCAACACCTGAGATGGGCGTTTGGTAGTCTTCCTGAATCAAATACCTAAACACTTTAATACTTAATCCAATCATCATTAAAGATCTTAACTCCTCTTCTATGTCGAGACCTATGTGTTTGACCCTATAGGTCCCATATTACGTTGGTAGTGAATGTCCATAACAACTTATGACATCACAAGCAATGAGTGGTTCCTAGACACATATCAATGCTACCCAAGTAAATGGAAAGTTAGGGAACAACTTCAACCTATAATATGTGCATGGTGTTGTAGTGTTTGTATAGTTCCTTTTTCAATGATGTCCAGATTGAACTAGAGGCATGGAGCAATCACCCTCATTATTATTCAATCACGTTTCTTGAACCAAGAGCAAACTGTCTGAGATATATGTAAGATAAATATCACATATTGACTCACATGTGCATGGCCATGCATTTCACAATTTCACTAATTAAGAGGCCTAGGACATCACACTCTAGTATGAGGGACAAATTCTATATTTATCACTCACAGTCAATCCTCATGTGTCAACGTCACCCAATCATCACCATTATAACAATCCATGTTTTAGAACTGTGTTTGATGATGTCAAAGTGTACCCAATGACATGTGTTGAGTCTAGTGATTTCAGGTGTAAGAACCACAACCACAACCATCATTGTGAGAGATGACTATGACTTCTATGATGATGGATTCCATGTGTCAGTCTCACAGTGGGTCTGTCTGATACACTATTCTCTAACATGTATCTGTGTGCTTGGCTTGATATTGCCATATCATGAATTATGAGATTTAGTCATAAACCAAGTCACACTTTGGTCTTATGTATTATTCTTGTCTATCAACCCTCCTCAATAACAAGTGATCATGGACATAATGAGAATATATATATATATATGTGTACTCTTAGAATATGTATGATCTCATCCACAAGGGTAGTAATTTAAATACAAACGTCATTGAGTAATATAATTCTCTAGACATTTATAATGTTACATCATTATCTCATAACTAGATTAAACAGAATAAATAGGAAGCTTGACTTTTATTTATTAATCAAATCATGATATGTCATTACAATCATCATATGATTGTCTCTCTAGGAATACATAACCAATAGACTCCCACTTGCACTTAGAGCTAATCACCCACGAATTGTATTTCAAGTGATCTAATGTGGTCATCATGCTTCTTCTATGAAAGTTCTTTAGTCAAGGGATCATAAATGTTGTTCTCCATTGGTACTTTACAAATCTTTACATCTCCACACCGCATGATCTCTCATATGAGATGGAACTGCTTTGTATATACTTTGAGCATTGATGTGATCTGGGTTCCTTAGCTTGCACGATAGCTCCATTGTTGTCACGATATAGTTCGATTGCCTCACTGATGCTTGGAACGACCCCAAGTTCTGTGATGAACTTATTGATCCATATAGCCTCCTTTTCTACACTTGATGCAGTAATATAATCAGCTTTTGTTGTAGAATCAGCAACTGTTTCTTGCTTGGAACTCTTCCAACTCATAGCTCCATTGTTGAGGCAAAACACGAATCCTGATTGCAATTTGTAGTCATCTTTATCAGTCTGGAAGCTTGCATCGGTGTAACCCTTTCCCACCAGCTATTCCTCTCTTTAGCAGACCTAGAAATGATCCTTAATCCTTCTCAAGTACTTGAGGATGTTATTCACGACTATCCAATGAGAATCACCTAGATCTGACTGATATCTACTCATCATGCTTAAGGCATATTAGACGTTTCGACGGGTACACAACATTGCATACATGATTGATCCAATTGCTGAGACATGTGGAATCATACTTATGTTGTCCCTTTCTTCACAAGAACAGGGACATTAAGCTCTAGAGATGGGGACACCATGATGCGTAGGTAGGTTTGCTCTCTTTATGTTCTCCATGGTAAACCTCTTAAACACTTTGTCAATGTATGTGCTCTGACTTAGTTCAAGAAGCCTTCTGGATCTATCTCTATTGATCTTTACTTCTAACATGTAGGATGCTTCTCCCAAGTGTTTCATAGAAAATGTATTTCTGAGCCATGCCATTACCTTTTATAAAGTATACCATCAGTAATATGTCATCTACATATAATATGAGGAATGCCATTATGCTCCCACTAAATTTCTTGTACACATAAGGTTCATCTTCATTTTGAATAAAACCAAACTCTTTTATTGTAACATCCCAGGATTTGAGGCCTCGGATAACATGATCTTAAAAGGAATGATTGGACTACCCATATCACCAAGGTGCACCTCCTTTTCTGGGAGCCCATCACTAAAGAACTCCATAGTTAAGCATGCTCAGCTTGGAGTAGTACTAGGATGGGTGACCAGTCGGGAAGTTGATCCTAGCTTGCGCGTCAGTGTGGACAAAGTGCGCAGTTAAGGCTAGTGTTGGTCTGTGGGGCCAGTCGTCATTCCTGAAACTCTACTAGAGCCTAGGGCAGTGGGCCCGAGCGTTACATTTATTGTCTCATCAAAACAAAGATTCCATCTCCGAGATGCTTGCTTCAATCCATAGATTGGCCTTTGTAGCTTAAAACATTATTTGCATCTTTTAGATTGATAAAACCCTCAGGTTGTGTCATGTACACATTGTTGAGTAAATTTTCATTAAAGAATGTTGTTTTAACATCCATCTACCAAATTTCATAGTCATGATAAGCTGCAATAGAAGCATGATTCTGATGGACTTAACCATGGCCACTGGAGAAAGGTTTCATCATAGTCAACACCTTGAACTTGTCTGAAACCCTTTTTAACCAATCTGCCCTTATAGGTTTGAGAATTTTCATCCATGTCAATCTTCTTCTTGAAGACCCACTTGCACCCTATGGTTTTACCCCTTCTGGTGGATCCACCAAAAACCATACTTTGTTGGTATACATGGATTCCATCTCAGATCTCATGGCCTCAAGCCATTTCTTAGACTCTGGTCTCTCAATAGCATCTTCATAGGATATTGGCTCATTATCTATGACCAATTCACTGCCGTCCTGAGTTACAAGATATCCAAATCTTTCAAGCTCAAGGTGTGTCCTACTTGATCTATGAGGTTCCTGTGTTACTTGAGGAATTTGAGATTCCATAACACTTTGTGAATTCCTTGGTTCCTCTTATACATCTAACAGTTCAATGTTTTCTTGTTGGTCTCGAACCTCTTTGAGTTCTACTTGTCTCCCACTTATTCCTTTGGGAAAAAATTCCTTTTCTAGAAGTGCAATATCTCTTCCCACAAACACTTTGTTGTCAGATGGATTATACAAGTAGTATCCCACAATTTCTTTGGGATATCCAACATAATAACATTTTTCAGATCTAGGGCCAAGCATTTTAGGAAACGTTTTCTTGACATAGGCTTCACAACCCCAAATCCTCATAAAAGACATTTTGAGATGCTTCTCAGTCCATGTCTCGTATGGTGTCGTTTGAACCAATTTAGATGGTACTCAGTTTAGTATAAATGTGGCGGTTTGTACAACATACCCCAAAAGGTAGTCAGAAGCTTGGATAAACTCATCATCAATCACACCATATCCAACAATGTGTGATTCTTTCTTTCTGATATACCAGTATGATGAGGTGTTCCAGGTGGAGTTCACTGGGATACAATCCCATGGGCTCTAAGAAGGTCCTTAAACTCTTGGTTTAAGTATTCTCCACTTCGATCAGAATGAAGTGCCTTAATACTTTTACCAATTTGGTTATCATTCATAAACTCCTTGAACTTTTCAAGAGTTTCTGACTTATGTTTCATTAAATAAACATAGTCATACCTACTGAAGTCATCAATAAAGGTAATGAAGTATTAATACCGGCCTCTAGCGGTTGTTCTAAAAGGTCCACACACATCAATATGTATGAGTCCTAATAGATCCCTAGCCCTCATTGTTACCAATGAAATGGGTCTTAGCCATCTTACCCGACAACCAAGATTTACATGTATCTATTGATTCAAAATCAAAATAGTCCAGATAACCATCTTTGTGGGGTCTAGATATGTGATTCTCATTTATGTGCCCTAGACGAAAATGCCAAAGGAATGTTTTGTTTGAGTTATTGAGTTTTAGTCTTTTGGTATTAATGTTATATGTGTCTGTATTTAAATAGAACAAATAAAGGCCATAAGACATTGGGGCACTACCATAAAAGATCCCATCTTTTAAATAGAACATCGACCATTTTTAGTATGGAATTCAAAAGCGTCTTTGGCCAAACAAGATATAGAAATGATGTTTCTATATATAGAAGGTGCATAATAGAAGTTCTTTATCTCTATTACAAGCCTCATAGGTAGAGATATACTATAGGTTCCAAATGTGTTGGCCACAAATCTTGCACCATTAGCAACTCACAGTTCCACCTCGCCTTTTTCCTAAAGGCTTACTTCCTTTCAGATCCTGCATATGCGGACATATGTGAGATCCACATCCTATATCTAACACCCATGATGATGAAGTAGATAGATTTATCTCAATAACATATATACCTGAAGTGGAGATCACCATCCTCATCTTATGCTTTCTAAAAGCCTTCAAGTACAAAGGATGAGTTCCTCTTGTACTTTTCTTTCTCCTTATATTGAGTGTTGAAGAATTAGACTTAGGCTTGACCACAGAACTCTTCTCGATCTTTCATTGATCCTTAAAATCAGCTCCACTAATCACCATCATGGGCTTGTCCTTCTTCAGGACCAATCATAAATAAAATTTGTTTGTCAATTGATTCTACAAGAGAAATTGTGCATTTGTCAAAGACCATATTTGATTTGATATGATTTGAAAATTTTGACAATTTACATAAGTCTTTAATTATTATCACTCCCACTAATTTATTCAAATTGATGTCCTCAATATCAATTTGGAATATTGCATTGTATAATATTCTAGTGGGCCAAGATCTATATCTCATCAAGTCACGAGTCGACTTTTACTGATCACCCACAACCTAACTATTTAGGTAGGCCATCATGGAAATTGCATCATATGCAACTCATGGATAGATGATATGCGCAACTCTTTTCCATGATCATCTGCATGCCTCTAGGCTTGCACTCTCCAAGTCACCAGTTAAGCCTGGCCCAATAGCCAATATGATAGATACACACCATGCTTTATGCAAATATACATAGCTACCATCACACTTCCTTGAGATAGATGGTACACCATGCGTTGTGCAAATCTACATGTCTATCATCACACTTTCACGAGATAGATGGTGCACCATGCTTTGTGCAAATCTATGCTCGGTTGATCAAGTTTTTCATGTGTATTGCTAATGTAAGGTATCTAAGACTTAATACTTTAATTGAATGAGTTTGTGTAAGTACATATACTTTATCCAATCACCACATATATAATACATATCATATACATACTAAATCCCACAATGAAAACACGCAATAAATGAAAGTGATGGTTATGGCCAACCTAATATAATTCCTTGGAGCCACAAGAGATTACGTCATCTAGGTCTACATCACATGTAGAAACATGTTGTTGATGAAGATCTATGCTTGCCGATTTAGGTTGATCAGTTCACTCCTTAAACTGATCGGCTCGCCTCCTGATCTATTGTTAGGTTGTCACACCGGGTGTCTGGTCCATTTGTCCACCATCGGCTAGATCCTCCAACTGATCGATTGGGTCCACTAGGTGATCGGTCCACCATATCCTCCATGGTCGGCTCGTCTTCATATTCATCATAAAGAAAGCAAACTATCCTACTTTTACATGATAATATGGAAACCTCAAGTTACAAATCAAGGGGAGCAAGGGTAGGAGAGAATTAACTTTAGATTGGGAGGATGACATAGAGGCTCGATACACATAGTGAGATAAATGGATAAATCAACCATACAACCATCCACAAAATATAGGGGTTATTGGTCATAACCATGCTACATATCCATCATCAAACCCAATTTTAGGGTGATGTGTGTAAATTGCATATATATATCATATATATATTAGTTTGGGATTATCATGGTATTGGATTTGACAAAATATTATTGATTGCATCGCATGCAGACAATGGAAATAAAAATTGTATCTACCATATTCCCCATAATCAGTAAATTGTGTTAATAACTATAATGTAGGAAGGATGGTTTTGAGGATATACCTGGTCCTAGAGTAAGTCTAGCAACAATCCTCATCTCTATAGATGTGCAACTCTGAATCATGGTTGCACTGGAACTCGTCTGACTGCTACACCTCGTGGTTTGCACCACAGACTGCAGTCACAAACCTCATCTTCTTCAACAACTCTTCTTGTCAAAGACTGTTGGTTGACATTGTCCTCCTAGCAACAGACGACAGCCTCTCACCTCTAGAGTAGTCCACACAGACAACTAGAACTCCTATCATCCTACTAGCATGATCATGAAGGAGTCATCCCTCCCGTTGGTGTACTAACCACCAACTTTCTCTCTTACAATAGTGATCTCAGTCTCTTTCTCCCTTGTCTATCCCTCCCTAGTTAGGTAGGACTTGCCTAGGCTCTCTTGGTTACCACAACCAAAGAGGACAACATTTTTCAGAGCAAGCATTTCTCAATTACCGGTGTTGTGCTCTGGGAAGCCCCCATTACCCCTCTATTTATAGGTGGGGTTTGGGTCTAGGTTCCCAGTCTGTATAGGAGTGGAAAGGACCGGAAGATCTCAAATATTTGCAACAATTCTAGAATTTACTCAACCTGTGATAGCCCAGATGATCGGATGGCATGCCAGACAGTCGTTTGGCACAACCCAGACGGCCGTTTGATTGTTTCCCAATCATACACAAAATTGGCAATTCGTTTCCAATTAAAATCTCATATTAAATTTCTTGCCCAACAAGTAATGTTCAACTCAATGAATTAGGAAATACCTAGAACCTTCCCTCAGCTGAACCGGACCATCTCACCCATGCGAGACAGTCATCTCAGTCACTCAGACAGTCGTCTGGTGACCTGATTCAAGTCAATTAGTTTGGTCGGTTAACTTCCTTACCCAATTTGAACTCATAATAGGCTTGACTCCCCAGATGCCCATCTCAACAATTGACACAACTATTTTGCACTTCCAGACAGATGTCTTAACACTTGAGATGGGCGTTCGGCAGTACTATCATCCTATTTGTTGCATGAATCAAATACCTAAACACTTTAGTACTTAATTCAATCGTCATTCAAGATTTGAACTCCTCTTCCAGGTTGAGACCTAAGTGTGTGGACCTATAGTTCCCATATTATGTTGGTAGTGAATGTCCATAACAACTTATGACATCACAAGCAATGAGTGGTGCCTAGTCACACATCAATGTTACCCAAGTAAATGGAAAGTTGGAGAACAACTTCAACCTACAATTTTTGTATGGTGTTTTAATGTTTGTATAGTTCCTTTGTCACTGATGTACAAATTGAACTAGAGGCGTGGAGTAGTCACTCTCGTTATTATTCATTATTGTTTCTTGAACCAAGGGCAGACTATCTGAGATATATGTAAGATCAATATCACATATTGACTCACATGTGCATGGCCATGCATTTCTCAATCTTGCTAATCAAGAGGTCTAGGACATCACAATGTAGTAGGTGGGACAAATCTCATATATATCACTCACAATCAACCCCCATGTGTCAAAGTCACCCAATAATAACCCTTATAACAATCCATGTTTCAAGATTGTTTTTGATGATGTCAACGACATGTGTTGAGTGTAGTGATTTCAGGTCTAAGAACCACAACCACCACCATCACTGTGAGAGCTGACTATGACTTCCATAATGTTGGCTTCCATTTGTCAGTCTCACAGAGGGTCTGCCTGATACACTGTTCTCTAACATGTATCTGTGTGTTTGGTTTGATATTTCCATATCATGACTAATGAGATTTGTCATCAACCAACTCATAGTATGATCTTATGTGTTATTGATGTCTATCAACCCTCCTCAATAACAACCGATCAGGGACATAATGAGAATATGTATAATACTCTTAACATCCATATCATCTCATCCACAAGGGTAGTAACTTGAATACATACGTCATTGAGTAATATAACTCTCTAGATATTTATAATGTTACATCATTATCTCATAACTGAATTAAATAGAATAAATTGGAATATTTCCTTTTATTGATTAATCAAATCATTATATGCCACTACAATCATCATATGATTGGCTCTCTGGGCATACATAACCAACAATGTGACCATACATATAAATATTATTGCTATACTCAATATAAGATATTATAATAACCAAAGGTGATTATCCAATATAAAACTCCCTAAGGGGAAAAATGGAAATTCCACCTAATAAGATTTTAAGAAGTGATTTCCAAGCCAAGAAACATCAAATAACCATAGTACGCTCTCTTTATCTAGATTTTTGAAACATTGGCTCCTTTGATTATCGTGGACATCTTGATTAAAAATTCTCACTTGGGAAAGGTACTACATTCTTGATTCATTATTGAATAATTATTTCCCTCTTGAGTTTCATCTACATAATTTTGCAAAGGTGGTGAACAAATTTCTTTATTAACCTTACCCTCTGGATGAAGGTGACCATGACTAATTTGAATGTTGAATGTTGTTGCATAATTGAAATATTGGTTGATTTTGATATTGGCACAAAAAAATTTAAAATATTGGCTAAAGAACTTTGGCTCACTACATTAGGGGGGTAATAACCCCCTACCCTGCATAGTGGATAATGGACAATTAGAGGTTTGCTAGTATTGGTTACCCCCATAGAAAAAAGTATCATTCTCTCATAGAGGGGAGAACACTAGGCACCTAGCCACTAGAGAAGACAAAATATTAGATTAATTGTGCCAATGGATAAATCTTTTTATTTTGAATATTTGATATCTTGATATTCCCTCACATGTTTATACCCCCAGCCCAAATGTATCATATACTTTGTGTTATAGTGTCAAAGATTGAGGTTGACTGTAAATGGGGGAGGTTTTACTCGTGGTCTATCAGTTCCTTATTTTCCCATCATGAGCATAGTAGCATGGCAACATAGATTCCCCAACAAGGATGGTAGCAATTGTGTTGCAGACTCTCATCCTCGAATTCCCTCTGAGCCAAAGAATGCATCTAGTGAAGGAAGTGGAAAGCACAATCATTGGAGCATTAGAACTACCAAATGATTCGATGATAGAACTATGGTTTCTTGAAGTCTTTAACATGGAATACTTGATATCCTTTGTCATGTTCTTGTATCATATTTATGATTTCTTTTGTATAAGTTTTTTCTTTCTAATCTTTGACACTCTACAGCTTTGTCATATTTGTGTACTTATTTGATGCATATGAGACATCATAACTATTATATAGAATTGCAATCTTTGTCATTATGTTGACTACAAGAAGTGTCTACGGGTTATCATGTGGAATTGGTAAGAAGATGAAATCTGAGAGGGAGCTTTGTAGATGTTGTAATAATCACTCTTTCTCTCTCGAGTTCTTGTTGTTGATGATGCCCTCCTATAATAGATAGTATGCCATGTGGGTGTTAGGCATACCATCCCTGAGTAGGGATTGGCAGGATGTCATCACACTCACAGACATACATCCATCTATCTCTAGGTTGTCGTGAAGGTCCTAATTTAATACACATATTCCATCTCTTTTGAAGACTACTTCTACAAGATCATTGTCTTACTTCAGCCTATCCAGTGTTAATTATTAGGAAAAACTCACATGACCTTCTATCAAAGCTTGAGAAACTGGCTTTGACAGTCCCAGCCAGTCCGTCGGGCCTTGCTTCTAGAAGTTTTTTTTTTCTTGTTGTCCTAGGAGGACTTATTATTCTATATTCTCCTTCTCCATTTGGTTTTGTGGTGCTAGTTAAGTTGCTTGGTTCGATGAAACTTTCGACAATTTGACTTCACTTGTCGGGGGTACTAACATTTGGTTAGTCTCTACATGGAAAGCTTGTTGCTCAGTTGTTGGCTTAGCCAAGGTTTGATTTTGTTCTTCTTGTTGCATCAAGGTGGGCCATCCCTTTTACCATGCCATGTATTTCTATCTTCTATATGGGTTCATCCAAAGAATCTTCCATTTCTCTTGTCACAATTGTTTCTCAGGAAGAAGGATATCCGTGTCAAGTCTATGTTGTACTACATTAGGATGCATCGTTGGATCGTTGATGAGGTGACAAATGTAAATGACCTTCATGATGTAGACATCATGTAGTCCAAGCAAATGTTTGATAAATAGATCTTAAAAAGATATACCCTTATTCACTACTTCCATTAGTGCCAAGACAACAAACACACAATCTTTGGTTCTAGACTCTTCCTAAGGGACCTTTGTGCTTATCGCAAGATTCTTCCAGTTGCTAATGTAACCATCGTTTGCCTTCTAAATAGCATATTGGAACCTGATTGGGATCATATGAATGCCCCACACTTACATACTTTTGGAATACCATTGTGTTGCAAGGTAGCTTTGCACGAGAGTAGTTGTGTATGGTCATGTATCATTTGTATAAATAAACTAACTTCAGTGTCTGATGCTTATTTGTCAAATAAGCAAAGTAACAAATCTTGTCTATCCCATGGTCACTATGATCTGGATCTCCTTTATGGGTGTGAAGTTAAGTGTGTTTTCAAACAACCTTTTTTCTAGAATAGAGTTTTGTTAAAGACGTGATATAATTTATCTAGGTAGAGGAACTCCTCAAGCGCGGTTGCGCATAATATTGTGTATAATCATTGATGAACCTTGGATTTCTTTTGAATAATCCCATGAAGTTTTTCCCATGTAAAAGTCCTCTCACAATCGCAATACATGATATCTATCATGGGCAGGTTATCATCCAAGACATCTACAAGGATGTTGACATCCCTGCACAAAATTCTAGATATGGATATCATGTCCATCTTCACCATTTTGCAAGGGAGGGGTAGAGGAATGGGATCACGTGGGGATCAAGGTTCATTAGATATCATATCCAAGAATGATTTGAGTCCACCTTCTTCTTAATTTGAAGTCTCTTACACACCTATAGTTTCTTGAACTACTAGTATAGGCAGCATGGGTTCTGCTACATTGATTGTAGAATTTTCTGATAGTGCCATTCTAGTATTGTGGCTCCTAGTTCAAACACATTATTAGTTATTGGCCCATTATATGTAGTGTTATTGCTTCTGACCTTGTCATTAAGATTTCTGAATTGTAGATAAATATCACACATATCCATGCAAAGACCCATGTTGCTTACAGTGTTTGAAACATCAAAATCTGGTGTCATCTCTAAATCATCATAAATCTCTATGTCAGTCTCTTTACGTGGAGGGATCAAAAGTTAGTGGGGGGATCCTTTTCGCATTGTTGATATGGGATATCCTCTTCCTATTATACCTCTTTTCATAAGTCATCCATTGGTGACGAGTTTAGATCTAGGTCTGTGGCTAGAGTGTTGAGTTTGTTCATTGACTTTATTACTTTGAGGAGCTTCAAGATCACTCTTGTCCTTTCAAGATGCGAGAAGTTTCTTAGGTTCTTGCTGAGATAGTGTGTTGGATGGGCTTGAGGACTAGGCATTGTGTTTCAACTTTTCTCATCTACCTTTTCACCTTGTTCATCTCTATTAAGCTTGGAGGTGTTTGAGATGGGGGTGTCCATTGGCTTGGTGGTCTCCATTCCAAAGTGTTTAAGTAATTCACTTGTGTACTTTTCTTGGTTGATGACGTTCCCATATTTATTTGTTTAATTTGAAATCCAAGAAAGAAGTAAGCTCCCCCATTGTGCTCATCTCGAACTCACTCTACATAAGAGCACTAAACTCATTGAAAAGATCAAGGCCAGTTACACCAAAAATAATATCATAAACATAAATATGAATAATCAAGAAATTGCTAGAATTGTGTTCAGAAATAAGGTAGAATTGACTTTGCCCGTGATATAGCCATTGTATAGCAAAAATTTCTTTAGTTTCTCATACCAAGATTGAGGTGCTTGTTTGAGACCATAGAGAGCTTTTTCTACATGTTAGGCAAGTTATCATGTTCAAACCCTGGATGTTGAGCAACATATACTTCCTCGTGAATTATACCATTCAAAAATTCACTTTTAACATCCATTTGATAAAGCAAAAAGTTTTTATGATTAGCAAAAGAAAGCAACATTCTAATTGACTCAAGTCTAGCTGCATGTGCATATGTTTCATCCAAATATATACCTTCTTACTGATTTTAGCCCTGAGCAACTGACCTTGCTTTGTTTCTTAACACCTTTCCACTTTTATCAAGCTTGTTGAGGTAGACCCACTTGGTGCCAATGATCTTTCTATCACTTGGTCTTAGCACAAGAGTCCACACTCGGTTCTTCTTGAACTGTTCCAATTCTTTTTGCATCACTAGTATCCATTCATCATATTTAAGAGCTTCTTTGACATCTTTTGGCTCAAACTGAGAGATGAGCATGTTGTCTGCTTGTTCTTTGTTGTAGGAAGCCCACATCTTCACCCTATCAAAAGGATTTCCTATAATGATCTCTTTAGGATGATGCTTTGCAAAGTGGGAATTGGATCCTTCTTTTCTTCTTCTTTCTCTTCTTCATCAGCTAACACCTCCTTTCCATTATCAACAATGTTGAGTTCTTTTAAGTGAGGAATCACCTCATATTTATTGTTGTCACCAAATATAACTGACCCTCCTTTCTTCTTTGTGAATTGATTGAAATGACTGATTTCACTTGTCATATGCTTTGAGCAACCACTATCAACAATTCATTTTCCATTTACATGCAAGAAAGGAAGATATAGGTTCCCAACTCAAACTTTGGGATCCAATGTTAGCTTGGGAACCTATTTCATCTTGGGTTGGTTCCCTTCTCTCTATATGGACAATAACTAGAGTAATGATCATCACTCTTGCAATGCACACAAACCATAGGGTTCTTAGATCCAGAAGAATCTCCATGGAAGATAGGAGGTTCCTTGCTTCTTTTCTTACCCTTTTCCTTACTCTTTCTCTTTGGAGCTCCCCCTACATATACCAAACCACTAGTACCACTATGTTTGATAGAGTGATCTAGAATTTCATTAAGGGATGTGATGGTTACACCTTGAATTATGTGTGGGTTCATACTTGAAAATAATATGGAATGTGATGGTAATGCTTCACCTTATGCATTCATGATGCAATGGGGATGTCATGAGTAGTATTGTACAATTTTTGTTGAATCTAGTCTTCCAACTGAAGACTGTTTTGCTATTTGAGTAGCACAATAGTAAAATTCAAAACAACATGGTGAACTCTCTTTTGTGACTTAGAGGTAATACATAACAATAGTACATATTGAGCCGTATGAATTGAAATAGTTGGATGGGATTATCAATGTTGAGGTAACACCTCAAGAGTGTGAAAATATTGAAATGGTTGTTTCTCTCTCTATTATGATTGATTGTGGCATAGAGAATTTGTTTGTTATCATTGAGAATTGTTTTAATATGTTGTGATTAGAAAAGAAATAAAGGGACTTAATGTTGAAAACTACATTCAATTATAAAATACAAGAATGTAATGACATGTAAGATTTCAAAAGCTTAAAATAAACTTTGAATATACTTTGTTTGTGTACTTATGTTTCGAGGACGAAACTTTTTAAGGGGGTGAGAAATTGTAATGACCACATTTGTGCTTAATTGGTAAACTAGGGTTTACCGGAATGATTACATGCTTGATTAGATTGAACATCATTTAGACTTGATTAATGATAGTAGATCAATTGTGATGTTTCAAACCTAAGAAGAAACTCGAACTATGATTTTAGTTTGAAGAATTAGGGTTTGAGAAATGTAAAATTGATTGAAATGACTGATTTCACGTGTCATATGCTTTGAGAAACCACTATCAACAATCCATTTTCCTTTTACATGCAAGAAAGGAAGATATCAGTTCCCAACTCAAACTTTTGGATCCGATGTTAGCTTGGGGACCTATTTCATCTTGGGTTGGTTCCCTTCTCTCTATATGGACAATAACTAGAGTAATGATCATCACTCTTGCAATGCTAACCTACTCACAAGGGTGAGACACCCAATTCGTGGAGAAATTGGATTGCATCAAGGATTAGTGTTGACGTCATGTTGAGCATTAATTGGATTCGAATTTCCAATTCATATGCGATTGAGAAACATGGTGAAATGAGAAAATCGATCGGCTCGCATGTGAACTGATTGGTTCGCATGGCAAACTGACCGGTTTTTCACTCACAGGTTGTTAATTTTGTGATGTTTTGGTCCCTTCCACGCCCACATAGACTGGGAACCCATACCCTAATCCCTCCTATAAATAAAGGGGTAGTGGGGGCTCTCAGACACAACTCAATTTCCTATGATAATTGTTGTCATCTTTGGTTGTGGTAACCAATAGAGAGATCGAGCAAGTCCTACTTGATAAAGGGAGGGATAGCAAGGGAGAATAATTGTGGGAGAGCAAGTTGGTGGCTAGTACACCAACGGGAGGGACAACTCCTTTTTGTCTATTCTAATAGAATGACAAGAGTTCTAGGTGGTTTGTGTGGACTACTATAGAAGCGAGGAGGCTATTGTATGCTGCTAGGAGGATAACGTCAACCTGCAGTTCGTGGTGGAGCTGATGCATATGCTATCTGAGCCTATAGTTTGTGGAGGAGCTGATGTAGATGATTCCCAATGCAACTAGGAGTTTTGTACTACTACAACGAGTTATAGTCAGTGGACTTGCTCCAGGACCATGTATGAACTCGCTAAACCATCCTTCTTATTAGATAGTTGTTGGCATAATCTTGCTGTTAAGGGAAATAAGGATATAATTTTTTTTGTTTCTGTTGCCTACTCTGATCCAATATTTCCCTTCGGTGGTATTAGAGCCACATAAATTTACTATGTTTTGGAATTTAATCAATGTAATTGGATTTTGCTTTATTGCTTTTATTTATTGCATATAGTGCAAATATTTAAAATAAATAATGTGCCTTTCCAATCAAAGACCACATACAATCCCGAACTTATACACACACACAAATATATATATATATATATATATATATATATATATATATATGTGTGTGTGTGTGTGTGTGTGTGTGTGTGTGTGTGTGTATGCAATTTACACACATCACCCTAAAATTGGTTTTGATGGTGGAGTTATGGCAAATAACCCAAATATCTGTGTGTGGTTGGATGGTTTGGTTTTATTCCTATTTGCATACTGAGCCTCTACCTTCTTCCCAATGTAAAAGTATCATTCTTTCCTACCTTTTCTCCCCTTGTATGTGATGAAGTGAGGATTTACACCGAAAGATTGCTCTTCCAATGGAAGTCCTAATGTGCACCATAAACCCTATGGAGTTGATGTTCTCTCTAGGTTTACCTACAACTGGTGCTAGATAAATGCTCCAACCCCACAAGAGTGTGGAAGCCTTATCGTAGTACAAATTTAGGATTGAACCCAAAGGACAATGTGAAGAATCTGGATGTCTTTGTCTCATCTCATCTCGATCTAAGTTAATCGTTTACAACCAAGAGATTCATTAGATTAATCTAAACTAATCTAAAACATGAAAAATTAAAGGCAAGTATGACATCTAGTTAAAGTTTGAAATCTAAGATTACCAGATATGAGGGATCACTAGGGTAATGTGGATATTCACCACCACTACACATTCATTATACATGTACCAACATAGAAAGACATGTAAGCAAGATACATGGATGTTGTGCAATGTCTATGCCCTCTCAGACAAGGAGCATTGCACACATCCTTCACAGGTTGGGAAGCTCCCATCTGGTACATATCTGCGTGTCAATGGAGATATGCACCCTCCAAAGGGAGATCTTACTCAACCTCGTGAAACGTGCATCAAAAGACTAACAAGCGAGTGATATTATATATTCGATTAGTATCCTTATAGACTATCCCTCTTTCGAGGACATAGCTATGAGAAACGTGGGAGTGTTGCAATGACAGCCATCCCCAAATGAATGGTCACTTACTTTGCATCACTCCCTTCACAGAGTGTGTTCCTCAACCTATCAAGATTGTACTTTCATACGTCAACTGATTCCATTTCATAGTATGCAAGTACAACGATGGGGGTGAGTTTACTCCACTCCTTGAAAGGAGTTCCTAGATACCAAAACAAATGTGTGGTGGATACACACATCAAGAACCAACACTAAATCGATAATCAAGTCTCAAGAGTAGACATAGACAATCCAGAACAAAAGATAATAGATCATGCAAGAAGGCGGCTAATGTTCGAGCATGCAATGGAACAATTAGCATTGAATCGGAAAGATAGTATCTTTAGGAACAGATTACAAAGCATGGGTAGTGGGGCTAGTCCTTGCAGCCCAGTAAATTACACTACTCACTCCTCATAGAGGGAGTAATAAAGATAGAGAAGAAAGATAGAAAAAGAATTGTCATAGCAGAAGAGTAGATCTGCGACAGCCCGATGTAGATTGCCCCAGTCTTTGGGACTGCTCTGACTTGGTCGATGAAGTCTGTCTCTCTGCCTCGATCCTCATGTACACCTATGGAGACGTATGAGTAGGGTGATTACAAAGTGTCTGGATCAATCTGACTCTCTCACAGCGGGCCGAGGCAGAGCTTGGTGGAACAATGGAGATGATGGAACAATGGAGCAGCCTTGCGGCCTCTCGGATCCCCCCTTTAATGAGGACCCTTTTAGGTCTTATTTATAGTCATGGGTGGATTCTTGAATGGTTTGGACTCCTATCTTGGGCCCAATTTCCTTCTTCACACAATTTGGAAACTATTAGCATCTTTACCGTTTTGAGATCGATTAGGGTCTTCACACAGACTCCCCGATCATTGGGATCATGAGCTTCCTCACACACTCTCTCTTCACAGTTTAGGAAAATGATAGTCATCCTCATGGTCTTGAGACCGTGAGGATCTTCATGTTATTGAGACCACTAGGGTCTTCACGATCCTGAGAATGGTTGCATCTTCCACACGGTCTCGAAACCGCTAAAGCGCTCACAGTCTTGAGACCGCTAGGGCGTAATTCACATGGAGAGGGTGGTCTGTAGTAGGTCATGAAGGTGATGCGTGGAGGTAGTAGATGATCATGGAAGCATCATGAACGGAGGAGGATGAGGTCTATTGTAGGTGATGGTTGCGAGGAGCAGGTGAAGGAAGAGATCGCGAGGAGGCGGCGTTGCGACGCAGAGGCAGAGGGCGACACAGGTGTGTTGATGGTGGAATGGATGCAGATGATCATGAAGGTGAGAAGGATGAGTCCTCATAGTTTGAAGACTGCTAGGGCTCCTCGCGGTTTGAGGACCACTAGGGCTGCTCGCGGTTTGAGGACCGCCAAGGCTCCTCATGGTTTGAGGACCGCTTGGGGTCCTAGCAGTTTGAAGACCACTTGGACGCGAGGAGAGGGTCGTGATGATGGTGACAGAGGTGGAAGAAGGTGGAGAAGGGTGTTGCAAGTCATGAAGGTGAGGATGATGATGCCGTCGTGGAGGTCTGGATTGGCGGAGGTAGGTGGTTGTCATGGTGGTTGAGGCTTGTGGGGGATGTAGGAGCATGGAGTCATCCCTGATGTTGGGAGGTGAAGGTTGAAGACCGAATGGATGAAGAGACTGCATGGGCAAGAGACCGAAGGGCCAAGACCGCTAGGACCAAGACTACTAGGGTGAAGACCTCTAGGGCCAAGACCGCTAGGGTCAAGACCATTGGGGTCAAGACTGCTAGGGTCAAGTTGTGATTGTAGATGGGGGAGTGTTGATTGCTATGAGGATGGAGGTTGAAGGTGTGTTCACAATGAGGTTGTTAGTGGTTTGGATGGAAAATGGGATGAAGGAGAAGGATGATCGAGAGGTTGACCATGGATGATGGCCATTGATGGAAGATGATGTAGATGGATGATATTAATGAAGGTGGAGGTGGAAGGTGGAGCACACCAAGGTGGTGATGGTGGTTGTATTGATCATGGCAGTAGGGTTGATAGGAGGATCTAGGGTTGCTGAGAGTTGATTCGAGTGAAGTTGGGCCCGCAACCAGCGGTTGGGCCCAGATGAAGATTTGGCCTCATCGTGACCTACATGATCTGCATGAAATTCATATAAACCTGTAGTTAACAAGCTTGATAATCCAATCAATTAAGCAAGATTGCACATTAGGAGATAAAATTGAATGTATTGAGCCGAATTGATCCCAAGATGGCGACTAAAATCATGATGAATATGCATTTATTAGTAAACCAAAACAAGGGTGGATCAGTCGATATGAGGCACAAAATCCCTAGAATTGGCGACTGTGAGGATGAATTTGGAGGATTCATCACCACACCGAACTTAAGCATTGCTCATCCCGAGGAACGGAAAAAGCCTAAGACATTCGCCAAAGAGCTCGTTCATCTCGTAATTACCTCATCCTCGGTAAATGTCAAAATTTTCACAAAATTGAGAAAAAATATGAAGCAAAACATAATTAGGGCAAAAACGTCAGAAGTCCCTTGAATTGGTGACTGAGGATGAATCTGGAGGAATTCATCACCACACTAAACTTAAGTGTTGCTCATCCCGAGGAACGAAAAACCTAAAACAATCGCCAATGAAATCGTTCATCTCATGATTGCCTCATCTTTATGTCATGTCATAATTCTTTTCATGGCTCAGATCGATACAACATCAAGGCTTCCTTAGTTCACGGAATACATCTTATGATATCCTCATTTCTGAGTTCACTTTATTGAAGTATTTCCTTCTCATTTTCTATTGTATCAGTCATGTCTAAAAGTTTTATGAAACTTTAAAAAGGGCTGCAGAATCAATCAAACATGTATATGATCTGTCGCTGGTGTTTTCAAGAGAATGGTTGAAATGGAGGCAATTGGGGTGCCAGTAGGTTGAAAAAAAAAAGAGAGAATGGAGGTGTGATCAAGAGATAAGAGTCTCTCCTCTAATCGAATCAAGACTCTTATTGTTGGTGGATCATCAAGATACTTTGAATGCTTTATGCACAACTCTGGTTGACTTAGCCTTACACCCGATTTTTTTAAAGATAACTCAGAAGTGTGTATAGGTTGGCTTAAGGCTTCTGGTTAACTTACCTCTTCGAGAGGAGGTAAGGGGTTATTTTTGCAGCCTTAGGATCTCACTACCGGGTGTGACACATCTGCCTTTGTGAGTGCAGCTAATGTACCAACTGGGTAAGACCTTTATCAGTTATCTTTATTCAGGGCACAAATATCATGATTTTATTCACACTCTGGCTTTCATTCATTATCACATGGATTAGGAGAAATGGTATTTTTGGATTTTTGTATATTTGGGCTGTCAGGCCTCTTTTTTGGAATCGGGGTAGATTTTTCCTCAAACATGGTATGTGCACAATCATCATCATATACTTTTTGAACAAAATGAGAAGGTGATACGCTCCTGTTATGTATTGAGGGGTATGGAGGAAGCAGTTATAGAAAAAGAGGTGTGGTGTACCACACTGAACTTAGAGTTAGGCAATGATCTAGCTTTCGCTGGAAGAGGTGTGGTTTACCACACCGAACTTAGAGTTCGACAATGTTCTAGCTTTCACTAGAAAAGAGTGTGGTGTGCCACACTGAACTTAAAGCTTTGGCATGGTTGGTCAGTGTTTGGATCATAATGCAGTTTGCTTAGTGATTCCATATGATGGGTTCCTCTTCTCCATCACACTCTGCTCAAATAGTGACATGATAGAACTTCAAATGAGAAATCCATACAGCTAATCCATTAATCAGTGAGAGGCATGATGCATTTGATCTATCTCAGTCTTTTTGAGGCTTATCATCTTTTAAAGATATGACATTATGGACTATACAAGATGAAATCATGCATCGGCTAGTTTTAAGCATTGTTTTCTCGTCGATTTGCAATGAAGAGAGGTGATGGAAACAGATTCGAAAAGCAAAAGCTGACTAGATAAAGGCTTTATTTTAAGAAGACTACAAAATTATGAAAAACGTGGAAAAATTATGAAAGTGAAACTAGAGTGGAAAAATGGAAAGTAGTAAAGATAGAGGGTGGAGTGAGAAACATACCACCCACCCTCCACCTCAAACTTATGAGTTTGTTCATCTCTAGGAAAATGTTAGGTTCGAGATGGAGGGGAATAGATGTGCAGTGTTAACCAGGAGGTCCTCGTAATTGAAAGAAGATCTGATGAAGATGTTTCATGATGGTTGGAGTTGAGAGTGAGGAAGTAGCACGGACAACTTGTTGACTGGGTGGTCGTGGCGACTCGAATGGGTTTTCTGGATGACTTGGATGCACATTTCTTTCACCTCTTTGTCCATCCAGAAGAATCCAGAGACCTTCTCCCATCAACAGGGGATGTGGAATATATACAGTTGAAACTGGAGGACTAGATAAATTATTGAAGTCATGCCTATTTGTGTCCTCCAATTGTGGCTCGTCCTTGAAGTTTAGAGTCAAGATGCCTTCTTCATGATCCAAAGCAGTTGATAGAGGGTCGGACACTTGAACTTCTTCTTGTCTCGGATCAGGTGGTGGATCCGGTTCAGGCTTCATTTCATCACCCGACTTTTTGTGTGTAAGGTGTGGTTTCCAGGGTGACATTTCTTCATCGGGGGGATTGTTCTGAGGATCATCATTTTGATGTCATGTATCCTCTGGAGGCTTATCATTATCAATGTTGGGGTCGATAGGAGCAACATATTTCATTCTGAAGTTAAGGTATTGTTCAAATTCTTCTTCGTTGTGCACTCTTAATTTGTCTAAGTAACTAGAGGGAGATTCAATAGGTAGACCGAACTCTTGCTCGGATAAGGGAATCATTAGAACCTGACGTAGAGGCTCCAGTGACATCTCTTCATGGGAAGGGTTATCACATGGCATATCATTTTGTGGACTAGAATCCTCCCATGAATCTATTTCTTTGATATTGAGACCAATATACTCCATTCCTGAGTCAGGTTGTTGTTCTAGTTCTTCCTCACAACACTCCTCCAGTTCTATTAAGTGTTTAGGAAGAGTTTCTATGGGAAGAATGAAACCTTGTTCAAGTAACGGAGATATGTCAGTCTCTTGTATATTTGGTAGCTCGGGAGGAGCTTCTCCATATGGAAGAGTGGCCATAAGAAGATTTTTTTGTGGCTCGATGTCTTCCCAAGGGTCCTCCTTGTTATTATAAGGGTCTATGGAAATATCATATTCCATTCCAAAATCAAGAGATGGTTCATGTTTCTCTTCATAGTACACCATCAACTCGTTCAAGTGACTAGAAGGAGATTCAACAGAAAGAACATACTCTTGTTCGAGAATTGGCTTCGTCTGGACTTCTTGTAGGGGTGGCAGCTCTGGTAACGTAATTTCATGGAAAGTATTAGTCATGAAGTCATCATCTTATGGCCTGTTATCCCCTGGGGAATTGTCATTGATTTTGGATGGGGCTACATATCCCATCCCAGAGTCAAGATGTTGTTCTGACTCTTCCTCATAGTTCACTCTCAATTTATGTGAGTGACTAGAGAAAGATTCAACGGGAAGAAAGAACTCTTGCTCGGGAGATGGATCTATCGGAACCTCTTACGGAGGTGGTAGCTCTAGTAAAGTCATTTCTTGGAAAGGATTCACTACTAAAAAAAGGTCTTTAACTATAAAAAAAAATTGTAGCGAAAACCCCATATTTTGTAGCAAAAGGCTTTGACTACATATTTCTTTACACATACAAATTGTATTATATGCTCGTATAGCTAAAGCCTTTAACTATATTTTTCAAATATGTAGTTAGATAATCCATTCACTACAAATTCATATGTATCCAGAAGCGTAGCTAGATATTGTCCTTACATATTTAAATATAGGTATAATTATAGTTAAATGTATGCCTACAATTGTATATATAGTCAGTGTGTAGCAAAAACATGAAGTTAATACAAATTATATGTAGTTAATGTGTAGGGAAAGGTAGCATTAACCGCACACATATATATATGTAGTTGGATTATGCACTAGCTACATATGTAGTGCCACATATACATATATGTATAGTTTGATTAGTCATGTATTGTGTAATTAGTTCAGAAGCTCTTTTAGTAACAAATTTGTAGTAGTTAGATCAAGTTATGCTCTTTATGCCAACAAACTTACCTTCATTTATACTGAAACGTCAAATGTACATGGGGAGGATGTATACCTTGCCCCTATTACATAATGTGTACAAATAAAAGGATATACATATACTAATAAATTCGGTGAGGTCTACACACATCTTGGAAAAAGAGTATGTATCTTTCTTGACCAGTTTTAGAATCGTTGTTGTCTTCTCCTTTTGTTCAATGAGTTGGCAATAGCATGGGTTCTTGTGTTGCACAAAGTTGTGACCTTGTGACACGTTGGCCCGTCATCCAATTTCCTTAATGAGTGGGTCAATTTTGTTGAATGGAAGAAGTCTTGATTTGAAGATTGTAGCATCACCCCTCATAGTGACATCTTTCTATTACAACTTGGACCATCCATAGATGTTCTAGGAATCTTCTTTGTAATCTATTTTGTTGGACTTGATCTAGACCCAAAGAGGGATTCTTGTTTAGCAATAAGTTGACATTGAGGCCTTTTTTTATCTTGCATCATATATGTATCAAAATTGCAGTCATTGAATAGAATAATTATTTCATTCATTTTTAAGCTGCACCTTACTTGCAATCTCCGTCATTCCTGCTCTTCCCTCAAAGTAGTACAATCTTTAAGCATGGATAGAATCTGAACCTACAATAATTAATCACACCATTGACACATGTGATTGGGATCCCTCATCTTGGCATCATCCAGCAGCAACATTATCAACTAGCCCCACTATTGATCAAAAACTCCTGGTGGAGTAGAGGAATGAAGCCAACATCCATACATCTCATACACCAATAGGGACTTCCAGGTGTAAGCATGGAAGTTTTCAAGGGGGTCCTTTGCCCGAACTAGTAAAAAACGTGTACTAACAGGTCTGATAGCAGAAAAGGCAGTGGGCAAGAAGAGTCTGACGTGTAGAGGTGGCATTGCTGAGACCGAGTATATACCACACCTTCAAAACCAGATTAAAATTACTAAGTGAGCACCATCATTTTGGTTAATAAAGGATAATAAAAATGAAAGAGGGGGAAAATGACTGCATACCATGTTGAAGATTCTATTAAGATAAACAATATGCATGTCCGAATATACAATTCTGGTTCTAATATCATCATACTGGTCTGGTTAGTAGGCATGAGATTATCTAATATGTCATTTCTTGAGTTGTACTTGTGGACAATTTTAACCTGAAATGGTGTTCAAAAAGTAGTAGCATATGGTATAAGATTAATGTCGCTCTGATAATTTGTTTGATCAATCTTGCAATTGATCACAGTTTTTGGAGATCGATGTAAACATTGCACAAAGGATAAAGATTACCAGAGCTGCAATTATACCACCATATCCAAAAAAATTCAGAACATTATTATGTCCAAAAAATTGAAAATTCTCTCAACACCCAATGCCCAGCCCAATCCGTTGTGCCTGCAACATATTTCAAGTTCAACAAGTGAAAGATTTGGTAGTTATCCCATTGCAGCTCACTTGCCAATGGCTAGAGCAGTATCTTGACTGTCTCTTTTACCCACATCATCGTCAGATTTCTTGTTTTCATTATCAACCCCATCATCATTTATAGAATGAAAAGAAGCAACATCAGAATTTCCTTATTTCAGAAAAGTTTGTAACCAGTATACATATGTACCAGAAAAAAGGAACCAATTCACCCATACTTGGAGAAGTTTGGGAACACACTGCTACAATGATTATCCCATATACCAATGGTTCAGTTAACCTTCAAAAAATAAATATTACCTTTAGGGCCTTTATCAAAATCCCTCCAGTTGTGAAGAATGTCAAAAATAAGTATAAGTATTGCAACCTTTTTTGATACTAGAGTGTCTTTGAGTGTCTACGATTCAATGCACTTCAACAACCTACATAAATTGTTCAACTATCACAATATAGTAGATTTCCTGAAGTAGAGATGGATATATAAAAACCTAGTGATAGAGAATCAAAGAGCATGGATATAGCTAATAAAAGTGACAAATTCTAGTATGAAATAACATTTCATTGGGATCAAACAGTGATAAGGAATCATATATACTATTGCCCATCAAACTGAACTTAAGATAGGTACATTCGATATAACCTTCAACTTCCATGTTATGAGAAGTTACAATTTTATAACTTGTTCTCATCAACCTACATCCAGGCGCCAACCATCATTTACCCATGGGCCTCAGACTGACAATGTGTGCAACAATGCCCTTATGGTCACATTATTTTGTAACAATATTACAATTGAAATGTTCCATTTAAATATAGGTTTTCTTTGGTAGCCACCCCCCATCAATAGAACAATGTTTGTTATCATAACAAGCTGTGATTTGAGGTTTAGAAGAAATAACCTAACTAACAATATTCCATTCTTTTTCAACTAAAATTTCACATGTAGCCCCAAGATCTGATAGGTTAATGATTCCACACACATAAAAAATCCTTACTTAAATGAGATTAATGTCAAACTTATAATGCATCACTTTATTTTTCCTTGACATTGCCGACTATCTATCTGGTTGTACTAAAGAATAAAAACCCTGTTAGGTGTTCTTCTTTTCAAGTAGATGTAAGATACTCTAGAGAACCTATGTAGGTGTTCTTCTTTACAAGCAGATGTAAGGTACTCCAGAGAACCTATGTCTGGGTTTGTGACGTTTGGTTGCTACTATGATTAAGATGATGATAGATTTCTATCTCATTACATTTTTCTCACTTTGGTTCTGCTCAAGTATTGAGGGACTTGCACTTGGTAGTAGTCTAAGTCTGAAGTCCTGGAACTTTTATCTTTTCGGAAGATGTTAGTATGATGTTTTTTGTGTTTCTGACATTTCTTCGATACGATGAGATGGCATCTTCTTTGTGTTCCTTAGTTACATTGAGATGGATTCAGATGCCTGGATGCAATTTATGCTTTGAGTATGAATGTGCATTTTTATGAGCAGAACCACCAGGCTTGCTAAACCTCTTTCACTAATGTAAAACATGGATTAATTTGTTTTACCTGATGATATATTGTGGCATTGCTGCTATGTTTTACAAGATGATCCATCATCCAATCATTTGTAGTTGAATCTTGATTCCTTACTAAAATGTATGATGGGGTATCTATCTTTAATCTCATTTTCCTAGATCTCCTAGTTTAGAGCCTTTTATGTTGCTGATTTTCTGTAATATGTCTCGACTTCAGTTTGCAGCAACAAGCTCAGATTTGGCTTTCTTGTTGTTGGATAGGTAAATGAATATGATACTAGAAAAGGGGTGTTGGCACTGAAAGTGATGCCTTTGTCAAGAATTTTATGGATTGCCTTCTAATATGCATTTGAAACCCTAATCAAGTATTGAGTGAAAGTGGTGCTTGCATTGAAAAAACTTTATAAGTTTTCTATCTATGATGTAAATTGCCTAAATGGGACCCACACGAGATAAAATGGTGCCTCAAATTCAAAAAATTTGTAGTACTAAAAGTATGCCTTAGCCACAATTCTATGATTGGTCATAGACGATTGGGGGACCAAAAGTATTGAAACAATAGTTTCAATACGTGAGTCTATATTTTCTTAAACAGAACCAATTTGCAAGAGTGTTGAATGAAAAGGGTGTATCATGCAAGAAGAAAACATAATGACAGGCATAGTGGATAAATGGGTTGTACAAAATACAGAAAAAAGTATAATATGTATATGACTACCTTCATCTTTTGAGAAAAATATGTTACCACTAAAAGAATGTCTAGGTGAATAGGCTTGCATTTGTGGCTTTTGAATAAGCTCGTACAACCGAGACAATGGTTGTGGTGGATGTAATTCCTCCAGTATGTGTACTAAACACTGGGTTGCATGTCTATACCAGATGTTTTTGTGTTGCTAGTACTCACTGTTCAGGGTGCAAGACTGTAGATATTGGTATGCCTTTTCTGTTACTGTTGGAGTTTGATGGTTCAAGGAGGAGCAGTGAAGAATGTATTATGGTGTAAGCATCCACGTGCATAGAGAAAAGCAAAATAGAGAGAACAATGACAAGCGAGGGGTCAATAAGAATTTCTTCGATCGTTATGAAATTGTTGAGGAGGATGAGTGTAACACCCCAATCTTTTTATGCAAAATTTCCAAATTTATTTTAGTCCTTGCATGCTATTTCCTAATTGAGATAATTGTTGAGGACTTAAATGCAATTTTTCCCATGATTAGTTTTGCAAAATCATTTATTATGTCCAATTGCTTTATTATACTTGTTTTATTTAAAGAAAATGTCTTCATGAATATCGATGTCCTTTTTGTTTAAGAAAATGAGGATAAATGCTTTTATGTCATATTTTCTCTCTCATCTGATAATTAGTGATTTCCTTGTGTAATTATTTGCTTAATGGCCCCCATCTTGTCAAATAAAAGGAAATAATGTTTAGGGCACGTTTTTATGTTTTTCAACTCTTATTTGAAGAAATAAATGACTTTATATACACTAGTTATACTCATTTAAATGCACATGATGACTTTTGCTAAATTAAGCCTAAAACATGTACAAGCACGAAATCTAATGGTATAAGAATATTCTAGACCTTCCAAGCTGCCCATGGTTCAAATTTGAGCTCATTTGGCCTATGTTTGACCCTCCAATTAATTGGAGAAAGATTTGAATATAGTATGACCAAGATTTGATGTCAATTTCATTAATTGGATGGATGTAGCCTATGGTTCGCACTTAAATGTTTGTCACACGTTATTTTTCTTCTCCTCTTTGGCACGCGTAACAGCAGCCATCGGATTAGGATCCAACGACGCTCGCTCCTTCTTCTTCCTCCGTTTCTTCTCGCTAGTGAAGGCGTTTCCTAGCAATTACTCCACCGATCTCTCTCTCCCTCATGAATGCACCATTTCTCTTAATTCTTTCACCAGTGAAACGGTGAGATCACTCCGATCTGAATGAGCCCTAATTCGTGCGATCCCGTGCCCTATAGAAGAAACACCCAAATATGGCTCACCAACCCCCCTTGCACAGACACCGCTACAGCCGCTAGCACCTCCACCTGAGCAACTTGAGAGCATCGCCGGTCCCCGAGAAGTTCTTCCCTGGCTTCGATTTCCCCTCCTACACCCTCACGAGCCCCGACCTACTCGGTTTCTGTCTCCGGCTACCTTGTGACCACCCCGACCTCCTCTGGTCATCTCGGCCTAATTGCTCATGCGGTGAGCATCTGCGGCACCTAGTCTTTGATTTGGCTCTTTCCGTTTGCCTTAAGGTCGTCCCAATCGACGAGCCCTGTAACGACCTTCGACCTTCGTTTTTGGGTATGTTACTCCGGCGAGGTAGGGGTCTTCTGTTCTTGTTTTCACTCGCACTTTGTACCCGTCGGTTCCGTCTGAGGTTCACGAGGATCCCCGCATCGTTTAGTTGATGAATTCGCTGTCGTTTCCTGCTTTGGATTCGGGAACCCCCCTCGGCCATGGCGGGAGGTGCTCCTGGAGTTCAGGGTCGCCCCTGGACCTGAGCTTTTGCTCTGTGAGCTCGTCTTGGCATGAGGAAGCTATAGAGAACCTCAGTTCTCCAGGAAGAACAGCCTTCCACTTACAGGACCTGGGATGATCTTCCATCCTTCCTGCTCGAGCCATGGCTCGCGAAGGAGCAGGCCAGGAAGAAACCGGGTCAAGAAATGACCACGGTGCCCTGCCTTTGTTTTTTTTAATGTTTTCAACCGCAAGGGTAATTCCGGGTTTTCACCCTTCCTCTTTGCTTTGATCGCGAGTTCTCAGAGGCAATCCGCGCTGCTGAGTTGGCCAAACATGATTGGTCCAACTCATCGCGGGCCCGATAGCTGTTAAATATGCCACATGGATTTTTCTCGATTTGCTATTGGTTTATTCTTGAGAAATTCGTAGTAAATCGCCTGATTATCAGAAAAATACGCAAAAATACAGTTTGGAAAGGATTTTCGACGAGGAATCCGATTTTCTGGTTTTTATCGACTGATTCTACTGTTTTAACATCTCAATATTTATATGAGCAAATTAGGGTTTAATGATATATGATAATTGATAATTATGCTAATTTCAGGTGTTTAAGGGAATCCAATCAGTCAAACCAAGTTTGACTTAGGTGTTTTAGTTCAAGGTAAGCGGGCCATGCCTTTGGCATAGTAAATTTGAATTATTGAATGATTATGATATATTATGCATTTTTTATGTTGAAGTCTTGAAAAGTACATGTTTTTCCTCAATGTATATGATTATTGGATGTTGGTTGTTATAATCTAAGTCTAAGAGTAGAAATTCCATTAATATTATGGTTTATGATTAAGATACAAGAAATCAAGATTTATAGGGAATAAGTTTCCCATTCATGCTTAAGAGGGAGAAATCCCCTTATGGTCATGGGGAGAAATCCCAACCATGTTCAAGAGGGAGAAATCCCAATTAAGATTAAGTTTAGGATATTAAGAAGATAAGCTAAGTTTAAGCAAGATCATAATTAATAGAAATTGATTTAGATTTATATGCACCTTATTATGGGCTTTCCGAGAAATTATGGGCTTTCCTAGCATTATGGGCTCCTTATGGGGCATTAAGAGAGGAGCATATTCTTCTAGTCAATTTCTTTATGTAAAAGACATCAAGAAACGATTAATGTTAATGCATGTTCATGATTATGTTGAGTCACATGTATATTTTATTTTTATGTTCTATAATATGCCAATGCCGCTTACTTACTATGTTTGTTTTCCTTTGCATGGCTGGGGACGAGATGTCCGCAGGAGTTGGAGCCAAGGAGAAGGAACAATCTTGAGAGTACCAAGGACCCAGAGATCCAAGGAGTTGTTGCCTGGTGGGACGTCCATCTATGGAGATCCTATCATTATCTAGTTTATGTTTAGGATATCTTTGGAAAACTGATGTAGCTTTTATTCCAAGAACTTATGTATGAATCTATGTTTTAATAAATCCAAGTGTTATTTGTTTCTTGTTATGAGATCATGTATGTAACATTTCCTCCCAAATATGCCAAGTACCCCACATTATGGATAATGTTGGGGATTAGGCTGTGCTTCCTCTGGTTACGTAAGAAACCCTAGGGAGGGGTGTTAAATTAATGGTATCAGAGCGAGGTTTAGATGGCCACTAAGGCAACATTAGAGATTCATATTATGTTCTAATATCATGTTATGTTTACCCTTTCAGATGGCCCCTAAGAGGAAGGAGAAGGTTGGTGAGTCAAGACACTCACACGGATCCTCTAGTGGTGATAAGACTGAAGACATGAACCACGTCCCTCCACCAATCACCCTAGATGCCCTAGTAGCAGCCTTGACCAATGCCCTCCAACCTAGAGCTCCACCTAGAGCACATGAGATCTCCCTCGTACACTTCTTGAAGATTAAACCCGATGCTTTCCATGGTGAAGATGATGTTGATGTAGTAACCAAGGCTGAGGAGTGGCTGAGCAACATGGAACATTGCTTTAGAGACCTAGAGTGTCCCCCACGTAGTAGGGTTAGATTTGCCACCCATATGCTCAAGGGTGAAGCCTGTACTTGGTGGGAAAACCTCTTAGCCTCTAGGGAAGATGATGACCCTCCTTTCTCTTGGGATGAGTTTGTGGAAGTCTTCAACGACCATTATGTATCCAAAGCCATGTTAGAAAAGAAGGAGGATGAGTTTGTTAACCTTAAGCAAGTGGGTGACATGATTGTCACTGAGTATGCCATGAAGTTCCGTAAGCTTCAAAAGTATGGTCCTGAGTACACTATGCTAAAAAGAGCTAAGAAGTTCATTAGAGGACTTAAACCCGACCTAAGTTTTGCCTTGTCTGGTAGAGGACACCGGACCATGCAATCGGCCTTGGATGCAGCCCTAGAATTGGAGGAGCATCCTGGGAGGAATCATAAGAAAGAGGTACCCCAAAACAATCGTCACCATCAGCCCCATCAACCACCTCCACCCTCCAACAACAAGAGAAAAGCCCCTGAGCCTTCCCCTGAGAATGGGAGAACCCCATGCCCCAAGTGTAAGAGAAACCATGGTGGTCCTTGTAGGTTTGGGACTTCAGTTTGCTACTATTGTGGTGAGGAAGGGCATATCAAGCCTAATTGCCCTAAGCTTGCAAAGAAGGATCCCAACCACAACCAAGCTAAGAACCCTAATCCTCCACCCAAGGTCAAACCAAGGCTCTTCACCATGCAAATGTCTGATGGAGAAGAGGAAAATGATCAAGGTAAGGGTAGTTGAGTAATTTATGTTTTATCATAATGCTTTGTTTATGTATTCTCCTTTTATAATAAAAATTGTATGGAAAGATTTGTATGTTTATATGAAAACCCTTAAGGTGGGTAGAAACCCTAGGAAATTTCGAGGACGAAATTTATTTAAGGTGGGTAGTATTGTAACACCCCAATCTTTTTATGCAAAATTTCCAAATTTATTTTAGTCCTTGCATGCTCTTTCCTAATTGAGATAATTGTTGAGGACTTAAATGCAATTTTTCCCATGATTAGTTTTGCAAAATCATTTATTATGTCCAATTTCTTTATTATACTTATTTTATTTAAAGAAAATGTCTTCATGAATATCGATGTCCTTTTTGTTTAAGAAAATGAGGATAAATGCTTTTATGTCATATTTTCTCTCTCATCTGATAATTAGTGATTTCCTTGTGTAATTATTTGCTTAATGGCCCCCATCTTGTCAAATAAAAGGAAATAATGTTTAGGGCACGTTTTTATGTTTTTCAACTCTTATTTGAAGAAATAAATGACTTTATATACACTAGTTATACTCATTTAAATGCACATGATGACTTTTGCTAAATTAAGCCTAAAACGTGTACAAGCACGAAATCTAATGGTATAAGAATATTCTAGACCTTCCAAGCTGCCCATGGTTCAAATTTGAGCTCATTTGGCCTATGTTTGACCCTCCAATTAATTGGAGAAAGATTTGAATATAGTATGACCAAGATTTGATGTCAATTTCATTAATTGGATGGATGTAGCCTATGGTTCGCACTTAAATGTTTGTCACACGTTATTTTTCTTCTCCTCTTTGGCGCGCGTAACAGCAGCCATCGGATTAGGATCCAACGACGCTCGCTCCTTCTTCTTCCTCCGTTTCTTCTCGCTAGCGAAGGCGTTTCCCAGCAATTACTCCACTGATCTCTCTCTCCCTCATGAATGCACCATTTCTCTTAATTCTTTCACCAGTGAAACGGTGAGATCACTCTGATCTGAATGAGCCCTAATTCGTGCGATCCCGTTCCCTATAGAAGAAACACCCAAATACGGCTCACCAACCCCCCTTGCACAGACACCGCTACAGCCGCTAGCACCTCCACCTGAGCAACTTGAGAGCATCGCCGGTCCCCGAGAAGTTCTTCCCTGGCTTCGATTTCCCCTCCTAAACCCTCACGAGCCCTGACCTACTCGGTTTCTGTCTCCAGCTACCTTGTGACCACCCCGACCTCCTCCGGTCATCTCAGCCTAATTGCTCGTGCGGTGAGCATCTGCGGCACCTAGTCTTTGATTTGGCTCTTTCCGTTTGCCTTAAAGTCGTCCCAATCGACGAGCCCTGTAACGACCTTCGACCTTTGTTTTTGGGTCTATTACTCCGGCGAGGTAGGGGTCTTCTGTTCTTGTTTTCACTCGCACTTTGTACCCGTCGGTTCCGTCTGAGGTTCATGAGGATCCCCGCATTGTTTAGTTGATGAATTCGCTGTCGTTTCCTGCTTTGGATTCGGGAACCCCCCTCGGCCATGGCGGGAGGTGCTCCTGGAGTTCAGGGTCGCCCCTGGACCTGAGCTTTCGCTCTGTGAGCTCGTCTTGGCATGAGGAAGCTATAGAGAACCTCAGTTCTCCAGGAAGAACAGCCTTCCGCTTACAGGACCTGGGATGATCTTCCATCCTTCCTGCTCGAGCCATGGCTCGCGAAGGAGCAGGCCAGGAAGAAACCGGGTCAAGAAATGACCACGGTGCCCTGCCTTTGTTTTTTTAAACGTTTTCAACCGCAAGGGTAATTCCGGGTTTTCACCCTTCCTCTTTGCTTTGACCGCGAGTTCTCAGAGGCAATCCGCGCTGCTGAGTTGGCCAAACATGATTGGTCCAACTCATCGCGGGCCCGATAGCTGTTAAATATGCCACGTGGATTTTTCTCGATTTGCTATTGGTTTATTCTTGAGAAATTCGTAGTAAATCACCTAATTATCAGAAAAATACGCAAAAATACATTTTGGAAAGGATTTTCGATGAGGAATCCGATTTTCTGGTTTTTATCGACTGATTCTACTGTTTTAACATCTCAATATTTATATGAGCAAATTAGGGTTTAATGATATATGATAATTGATAATTATGCTAATTTCAGGTGTTTAAGGGAATCCAATCAGTCAATCCAAGTTTGACTTAGGTGTTTTAGTTCAAGGTAAGCGGGCCATGCCTTTGGCATAGTAAATTTGAATTATTGAATGATTATGATATATTATGCATTTTTTATGTTGAAGTCTTGAAAAGTACATGTTTTTCCTCAATGTATATGATTATTGGATGTTGGTTGTTATAATCTAAGTCTAAGAGTAGAAATTCCATTAAGATTATGGTTTATGATTAAGATACAAGAAATCAAGATTTATAGGGAATAAGTTTCCCATTCATGCTTAAGAGGGAGAAATCCCATTATGGTCATGGGGAGAAATCCCAACCATGTTCAAGAGGGAGAAATCCCAATTAAGATTAAGTTTAGGATATTAAGAAGATAAGCTAAGTTTAAGCAAGATCATGAATAATAGAAATTGATTTAGATTTATATGCACCTTATTATGGCCTTTCCGAGCAATTATGGGCTTTCCGAGCATTATGGGCTCCTTATGGGGCATTAAGAGAGGAGCATATTCTTCTAGTCAATTTCTTTATGTAAAAGACATCAAGAAACGATTAATGTTAATGCATGTTCATGATTATGTTGAGCCACATGTATATTTTATTTTTATGTTCTATAATATGCCAATGCCGCTTACTTACTATGTTTGTTTTCCTTTGCATGGCTGGGGACGAGATGTCCGCAGGAGTTGGAGCCAAGGAGAAGGAACAATCTTGAGAGTACCAAGGACCCAGAGATCCAAGGAGTTGTTGCCTGGTGGGACGTCCATCTATGGAGATCCTATCATTATCTAGTTTATGTTTAGGATATCTTTGGAAAACTGATGTAGCTTTTATTCCAAGAACTTATGTATGAATCTATGTTTTAATAAAGCCAAGTGTTATTTGTTTCTTGTTATGAGATCATGTATGTAACATTTCCTCCCAAATATGCCAAGTACCCCACATTATGGATAATGTTGGGGATTAGGTTGTGCTTCCTCTGGTTACGTAAGAAACCCTAGGGAGGGGTGTTACAATGAGGAAGTGACACTGGATACACAAGAACAATTTGATAAAGATGCCAACCCGCCCCATATTTTAAATTAATCAGAAATCTGACAGAAAAAGAAGAATAAGAAAGAGTTCAGAGCTAACAATAAAGGATCTCGAATGATGTTACTGGGAAGACTATGAAGAAGGGGAGTAGAGCTCAAGGATGGGGTAAGGAGAGCAAAGGAAGGATTGAGAAGGATGGGAACATATTGTTGTGAACCCTATAGGGGATGAGGTGATTTTAGGTAAATAAGAGGAGGGTCTAATAACCACACCCTATAGAAGATGAGTCATACTTGGAACAACAATTCACAGTGACACATCAACCTTCAACAAAGCATGAAAGGTCTACCCATCTTCATTAGGCCGCTAATCCCTATTGAGATGGGTTGGAATGACTGCATACCCTTAGAATAGGAAGTTCAAACATGATACTAAAGAGAAAGAATACACGGAGGATGTTAGGGAACATGGATCAAAATGATACCTAAAAAGCATCAAAACTATCCAACACTATAACTAGGAGAATATTGGAGAGGATAACCCAAACAAACATAATCACATAATAGCTAGGTAAGAGCATGATTGGGTCTTAATTGAATAAGCATGTATCAGGTTTTTAGTATATCACATCTGATCCTGGATTCTAGAAATTTGAGACAATGCTCTCTGGCCATGAAGACTTTGAATCCACAATATCTATTATAGCTCCAGAAATACGAAAAGGCATACATTTTAATCTAAAACTAGTAAGTAGTGTAAAAAAAAAAGACAACTAAGAATCTAGGATAGCTATTGAGTGTGCAAGCATTTAAATTAAATTAACAAACCTTCTGACTATTTGATAGGTTCAAACAACCTTTACCAAGAACTTTATTGGTTGCACTGCTAGGAATCACCAATTCATATGGTGGCAACCTGAACAAGCATATGAGCATGAGCAAAATAGGCAAAGACTTACCTCACGTAAGGTGAAGCATAAGAATAAATATAGATCATAAGATTGGCCAAATTTCATTGTTGAGCGATCAGGAACTGTTAGTTTCAACCAGCAGAAATATTTCGACACTTAAACAGTCAACTTTTCATATCAGCAAGAAACTGTAAAATTCTTTCTGTAAAGAAAGAATTTTTTTATTAAATGAGGATCAATATTTGATGTTCACTCAAACTCACATGGAGTTCCGACAAATCTATCCTTGATAATGACTCCATATCTGACCGAGATAAGTGGGCATGACCACTAGAAAATAGCAGTAAGTTAGTTACTTCAATGTTGAAAAACACATCAAATATAATAGTGACTGATACCTATGAGCATTCTAGAGTCAAGAATACCAACAATATAATCTAAAACAAACACGTTCATGTATGCATAACTAAATGTTCCTACTGGATACAAACATTTCTTTACAGAATATGAAAGAGTAGTGCATAAATAAGAATCTAAGACTAGCTTGTCTCCCGTAGATATATATACATAAATTGGCCAGGGGAGGATATAACTTTATTGAGATATTAAAAATGTATATGTCTATGTGACATGCATTAGAACAAAAACATAGTATATATGAAGGAATTTATTTAAATGGGTCAAGCTTGTATTAGATTGAGGCTACAGTTAACATTTCATGACATTGTAATGCCTTCATTTGAGCACTTCCTATAATCTATTTCTAGGAATGATGGGCCACATTTCTCACCATTATTTGACCAAATCATTAGAAGGATAGAGGGAGGGAGTGATCAAACACCTATCATGTATCAGATATACAAAAACCATCATTTCTCACGTGACAGGCAGGTTGGGAGATGGAGATTTTCAATGATGTGTGACTATTTCTCGCAAGCTATGGTAATTTCCATATAGAAAAACCCATACATCTGAAATCAGTAGATCCCTTAAGCACCTCAGAAGCTGCTGACATACATGTAATACAAGAGGCCTTCATTTCTCCATCATATTGATGTCATACATGTAAGCCAATTAATGATATGCCCATATAAACTTGCAATACATGGGGTAGGTAAAATGTAGCACATGAGGTAGGTAATATGATGCAAGAGTGGTAATATTCTATATCTATATTTTAAGTCCCTGGCTCTTGTCTCTACTCCTCTCCCTTTGTAGTTAAGAGGTGCATTAAAAGCAATGACGTCAACACATTCTAGTATTAGGAAAGAATAATATTTGAATCTTAATAGGTTTGAAAAAGTCTACATGTGTAATAATTCCAAAAGTTAGACATTAATTCTCTAGTTTGCTTTCTCATTGATCAACTACCAACCACTCCCTAATTTGCTTCCAATCAATGGACTTATTATACAAGTATGCATATTCTAGTTACCATGCCACATGTGATGATACTATTAGTGTCTTTTCTATGAAATAGTGACTGCAAACTTATTTCCATTCAAGCACCTGGGGAAAACTATAGTGCCTTCTAAGAATTCAAGTTTCTCTTCCATGATGCAAATCAACTTTTTGTTAATGTATTGGATTTAATGCCTGAGCCAGCATGAGTGCAACTCATCCCATGACAAACATCTAGATTACCACACTGAGATAAAATTGATGGCCGTGACATGAGGATTATAGTGATCTAAGTCATATGAATTGGATTGTGGGTAACTTCAATAATTTACTTCATCACTGTCATATGTTATCCATCCGGTCAATTGGTTCATGAGCTCACCAAAGTAGACACACTAGACAACCATGTGTGGTAATTTAGGATATCCAAAGGCTTGAAGAATCTAAAAGGTTTTGCAAATGAAAGGGCTACATATTAATTTAGGATATCTAAAGGCTTGAAGATATCTAAAAGGTTTTGCAAATGAAAGGGCTACATATTCTCATTCAGATTTTCCAAATATGGCATATGGTGTTAAATACAAATGTCATTTGGGCAAGTAATGTGAAAGACTGGAGATCTAACCCAGACTGCTATATTTCTCATTGCAAACTAGCCACGTGGAAGAACAAAGAGAAAATTGATGTTCAAGTCTAGAACGGACAAATATTGTGCCATGGCTCATGCATGTTCTAAGCTCCAGTTGCATTACATTCTTCTTGAGCAGAGAGAGTGCTACATGCATATCAAGAGAGTGCTACATGCTAAATTGTCAGGTGTTATATTATTTTAAAACAATGAGAGGCTGAAGTGACAGTTATAGTTTGTATCCTCCCTATATTTGTAAAAGATAATCAAACAGGAAGTATTGTCTCTGATTTTGGCATTAAAGCACTTGAAAATGATACTAGTCTCTATTATTTTTTTGTGAACGGAGCCTATTATAGGCACCAAGACCCCCTCCTTAGTAACCAAGGTATGTATTGTAGCTTTTAGGGCTTTATATATGGGCAGTGGGGGCCTACTGCTCCCTCTAAAACTATCACCCTTGATTTGAATATTTGAGTCTTACAACTAAATACTTAGACCCTATTATAGGTGTCCACATCAAATGAGGTTGGAAGCACCAAAACTCAATGTGCCCACAAAAGGCAGCCCATCCTTGTGCACCTTAGACACCTACGTGGTCCCTAGTAAAACGCATTGTCAACTACAATGTATAAAACCATACACCAATTATCTCATCTACAATTACCTTATCTTTCATCACAGTATAGGATACAATAAGATATAAGCTTTGGTTCTCAACCATGTTGAGGGTTCCCAACCAAAATGTTGTATTAATGAATTTTTCAAATACAGGAAGTGCAATAAACTTTAAGACAGACGAAGTGGGTGAGAAAGAATTACATGCAACTATATTTTATTAACTTGAACAATGGTCCCTACGAAATAGTAGGCTATTAGTTAAAAGCATACCAGTGGAAAAGTCACCATTATCCAAGGAGTTTATCTCATCTGATACAACAACAGATCTAGAAACTTCTGAATGGTCAGAATCAGATATTGAATATAATGGTGTTACTGGAGCCTCAATTACTTTTATAGCCCCTCCAGATTCTTTTGGTGTGGGAGATAATTGGCTGGCATTTTCTTGAAATGCACACATGGGAAAAATAATGATCTCACAAAGAAACTCTTCAATCAAAGAAACCTAAAACAATAAGAAAAATGGTCATAAACACTCATAAATTGTCATGCTTTAACTTTGAGATGCCACAATATATTTAGAGTCTGATTCTGATATAAAGGTTTGGTGTACATATGGAATTTTAGATTCATGGAATGATCGGCATCTACATGACTTTCAACATGAGAACTTCATCTAAATTCTGACAGTTCACAATTACATTGGAGAAATATCAATGTATATCCTATGTGTCTAGCTAAATTGTAACCAAGGCCAAGGTAACAGACCTCTGTACTAGACAAATCATTCCCTTATTTTTCAAAAGTGTAAGTAGAGTTTTGATCAGTTAGCCTTCTTAACAATTCCTACAAAGTAGTCATTAAGGACTTGGTCTCTAGAATTGGGGTGCAGCAAAAAAACTCAATTTCATATCCATAGACAAATCACCATCCTCAACAGGAGAAAATTACCTCTTTTCCTAGTCATGACACAGTTGAAGGGGACCGAGTTTGGCATGTATTCATCAATACATGTTCCTTTTGGAAACCAAGTTGCTAATATGTTCACCAAGGCACTGCCCAAGAAATCCTTCACTTATATGACAGTTATGATGGGCACGTAATGTAATTTACTCTTATCTTTTTTCTTGTTATACACTTCTCAGTCGGATCTAATATAAAGAGGGATTTGTACTGCATTTGACAAACACTACACACATGAGCCCTTCATATAATTGAATGATATATGGAGATTCCAAGGATCTTCTCATTCGTGATCTAATTATAAGGAAGTGGTCGAAGTAGAAGGATGACGGCTGATCTTCCTATGGTGTTCTGAGGATGAAATGAAATAACATTATGTTCATGACACAATAACCAAATCAGGAACAAAATCGTTAGAATTTGCATCTATACATATAAGACTTGTTCTTTCCAAATTATGAAATTGAATAAAAATATGTGTTTCTTAGAAAAGGAGAAGATGTGAAGAAATAAAGTTCAATACAATAGCTTTGCCAAAAGCGATAAAGAGTTTATCACTAAAGAACTTCTAGCCATCTTAAAATTTTCTAAATGATTCAACTCTAATGTGTGCTCATAAATTGTATGCCATCCTTTTGTTAGAGAAAAGACCTAGAAAATCAAAAGAAAAAGGATGTGAGAGATAAACAACAACCACAAAATATAACAGACTATATAAAATTATATGATCCTATACAGGGATACAAATCCTAAAAGGGAAGTAAAAAGGCAAAAGCATATTCCCCAATAAGATCAGCACCTGCAATGATGACACCAACAGACTTCTTCAACAACATCAAAGGATCAGTAAGGTGTTAAACTAATGGAACAAAAAAGTCATGGTATTTGGGGTGGTAGAGTTGTTCTGAGAAGAGACACTATTCATAGTGGGTGAGTGGTTTGTCATAGAGCCTCATGGTGACCAAGGTCAGGCTTCTTCTATTGAAAGGGTTTGAGATTAAATATACCAAGGTATACATCTCTAATTTGTGTTTTTCCATTATGAAAAATGTAACCTTCAGTTTATATTTTCTATTGACATTCTTGGGATTATTTTAAATGCTTTTGGTAATTACAATCACAAGGCATGTTTGATTATTGAAAGCTTCTACAATTGATCTATGAGTTGGGTTCCAATGAAGCTCCAGTTGTTTTTTGTCCAAAATAGCAACAAGTATTATCTTTTAAGTAAGTTTCTAGCTCGTGTCAGGTAATAGATATACTTTTTAGAGTGTGGGAATCTCTTATAAACTTATACATATTGGCGTCCAGGCTCAAATTATTATTGGAGAATTTTTATCTTAGAATGAATGTGTTTAGAAATGAATCACACAGTCAAAATTAAAATTTTGTCTATCTCTATTAAGTTCAAATTAAAGTTTTCTTTTTCCTTTTCCACATATTATATTGGATAGTTTGCAAGGAACCTTGTTTTTTTATATTAAGTTTCATTATTCATTATATTCTTTTATAATGCAAATGTCACACTATTTGCAATTGGTATCTCATTGCAATGGGGTTCAAGGGAGAAAGCAACTCATCAATAATGGATTTTGCTACAGCGTGCAATAGTCCCAAGCCAGTGACACCAATTGTTAGACAAGAAATAGAGGGAAGTAGCATGCTCAAGGACATAATCCAGTGGGGTTCCATCCCTTTGGGGTCAGAACCTATTGGTAATGGGAGCAGTCCAATGGAGTATACACTACGGATATCAACAAAACAATACCCAATGCGGGATACATGACTCTCAGAGTAAGAAACTTAGATCTACCATACTAGGGTATCATCATTGGGTTTGTAGTAATGGATTCATCAAAGGAGCTAGATGTGGCATTTGATGCTCTAGTCATAGAAAATGATATTAATGTAGGATATAGGATCTGACATAAGAAGAGTAGAGGCCATGTACAACATTCTATCATTACTGAAAGAAGAGCACCCACAACATATATATTATTATATATAACATAATTACTACTAGGAAAAACTCCTACTATGTAATTATACAATTTGTAGTTATACTCTAATGTTATAATCATAATGCAAGGCAGTTCATCACAATTTATCATCTCGATAGGAAGTTCCTAAAAAGATTCTAACTTTTCGATTATAGGTGGAACTAGGGATAATATTAGGCTTGAGAGTGAAGATATAGCTATAAGAAGGTATACAGTGTATTTTTAAACTAGATGATATATAAGCTTTGATTTCTCTAAGAGATGTGCTTTAACAGGACTTTGGGGCTAATACAGGGATGGCTGAGATTGATCGCATCAGGTGCCCTGGATTAAGATGTAGAAATCTTCAATTATGTAATGCATTGTTTGTTTGAAATGTAATGTGATAGTATCAGGCATCTTAAACAATAGTGTTTCTCCAAGGTGTAAAACCAACATGATCATCCAATCCCTTGAACATGCTATATTGGTGTCCGAATTATAATTGTGTAGATTTTAAAATAATTAGTTCCTTTTTAGTCATGAGAATGTTAACATTTAATTAGACTACACACTTCTTGTAGTCTCTCCTTCTAGATGATATGGGTGTTGTTGGTGCAACCAAGGTGTTATAGTAAATACACAAGAATACAAGGCTTACGCATGATATTTTTTGGCATTTGATAGGATATCCACTCTATTTGTATGACAAATAAGTACATAGTACTTGCAGTAGAAAGCATATTATCCCTTAAATACACATGCATAGATGCATAGTACATACCAATTACCACAATGGATCTATATAAGTACTTATAGCAAAAATATATGAGATGCAGTAAATGTTTCTGTAATATTATGATTGCATTTTCTTGATGACATTTGATGTAAAATATAGTTAAGAAATACATGTTGTCTACATCACAAGCTTTGAAGTGTTGCCTATTGTTCAAGTGATCAGACTGGCACACGTTTAGAGCAATAGAATAAAACACCATATTCATCGAAGCCAAGGCATACAATATATTAGACCCACAAAAACATTAAACTCCAAAGCTCAAAACAATGATCTTACCTACCATCCTTTAAGAGATAGGTTGTTTTCCTTGTTTTGGGGCGCTCTGAGCTCGTCACGGCTAATACAATGTTCTGGGGTGCTTTGAGCTCATCATTGCTAATACAACTTAGTTTGCTTGTTGCAGGAGAGGGACTATAACCAATTGAAATTGAGTTATATAGTTCAAATCCTACTGCCAACCCAATATTGATTGAGTCCCCATATTATCCTCAAATTTGAATTGAGACAGAATACTTAATAGGTGCAACACCTCCAGGAATAGGAGGTTGATATATTCCACTAGCTAGATGTAAATATAAGCCATAGAAGCTCAAAATTTCCCACATTATCTTTTACCTATTTAGAATGGTGCATAACAAAATGGATATGGTCAGCAGAGATTAAAAAATGTTCAAGCTTGTATCGACTATTGAGTAAAAATACTAGGATAACTAAATGTTCAAGCTTCTATTGACTATAGAGTAAAAATACTAGGATAACTATTTAATTTATCCATGGGGATGTGATTGTATTAAAGAGGGTGAAACATGTCATTCATCATGTTGAATTCAATTTAAGAGAATAAGAGGTAAAAAGTGTTCATAAATAGCTACAAATCAAGAAACCAATCATTGTTGAAGTTCCATTATTCACTGCAACTTATTGCATACTCAATGAAATTAGTCAAGATTAAACAACCCCTCACTACTAGAACTATTTTCTTGAGCTAATAATATTAAGTTGAATAGTAATCATCTTGATAATTAGTTTGATATCATATAGGTTTCTTGTTATACAGACAGTCCTGGTGAGTAACAAGTTACCCTAATATTCATTTTGGATGACATGGACCCTGGCATTACTAAGCCTACAACAACTAGCAGAACTCTAGCATTTTAATTAACCTTAAGGAAGCAAAAAGCTGGTTGTCAGACATAAATTTGAGGACCAACCATCTTGCACTGAATCAATATGTGTAAATACAGGGAGCATGCTAGCACAATTAGTTAAAAATGGGAAGAGAGGAAAGCAAAATCAAACAAGGTTATAATCAAAGAAACTGAGAAATTCGATTGTCCAAATAGTTAACTATCACCTTCAAATTGCCCCATTAAGGTAATGACAAAGGAGGAAACCTAGACCTCAGACCATCAAGTATACCATCTGGACCCATCAACTCTGGACATTGATGACCCAGTGCCTTGTAGTCGAGGAAGAGATTGGAAAGTTGATGCAAAGACCAAGACAAGAGCCAGTTCCAAAGATCTTGAGAATTCTCACGAAGCTCAAAAGTTCTTCTCTTAACATTGAAGTGGACTGTTTCCCAGCATTACATTTTGTCAATAGACTAGAATAGGAATTTATTGTGGATTGCCAATATATTTGATTGGCTGCTCACTAAAGCAAATGAGACCATTTCACTACCATAGTTGTCGTTGTCTAGCGTCCTGGGAGTTCAAGGGCATCATCATTACTGAATTGAACTTCATTGAGACCTGCAAACTTTTATGGTTGTAGCATGCAAGTGAGATAAGAAAAAAAGAGAAGAGCAAATAGAAAGAAGCATAATCTATCATTGAAATTCCTTGACTATCAATCACTTAACAAAAACTCACAACTCTTACATTGATGAATGGAATATAAGTAATCCCAACTATTACAATCATAATCTTTAGTTATATAGGCTTGAATACTCATCTTCACACACAAAAAATCTTCTAAAATTATTAATTGGTTAGGAAAGTATTATTAGGAAAATCTTGTGTTTTATGGGTAAGACAAGAGGACAAGAATAAAAAATTGATGTTCCGGGAGAGTTTTTATTATTTCTTCTGCACTCAATACTCGTCCTAACCTTTTTCCTAACAATCTAGGGGAATTATTAAAGGTAGGAGATTGGGGTGGGGACTAACACAGGGCATCGGGGGAATCATTCAAGGTTTGAGATGTGTAGGTGCCTCACATACAAGATTGGGGAATTAGGCAGATTGTAGGAATGGGCTTAATGGTGGCAGGGGCTTGGTAGTGATGGAAAGGGTGAATGGAGACAGTGGCACTGGTATGGAGAAGTAAATGGCTAAGAATGATAACAACATTTATGCCCAATGAGTTTCACCACTTGAACCAGTCCACACCAATGGCAGTTGGACCACCAGTATAGTTATTTTTTAATCAGTTTGAGCATGTATTGTAATAAAACAATTTTTTTTTGAGTTACTACTTGTGTGTTAGCTTTGTTTCTTACTATAAATATATTTGTCTTGCATTGGTAAAAAATTTATTGCCTCTCAACTAAAACTAGTGTGAACTTTTTTGGTCAGCGGAACATTTTACTACATCCTACTTGGACTGGTACAACATTTTCACAGTGTAAAATTTAGAACTTGCCTTAACTAGACTACAAACTCCAGGAATCCAGGAATTATTTTGTTAAAAGCTCTACAAGGTGGCATACATTCCATGGGCATTGATAAAATAAATTAGATTTCCACAAATAATTCAGTGGATGTACCTGAAACAATTAATATGACGGTGAATACAAGCTCTGTATGATAATATCTAAGACTTTAGGGTCATTAAAATAGATTGTTGTTTGACATTCTCAACTTGGTATTTAATTCATTGCCTTTCCTAATTCCAAATATTTCCATTGCAATTAAGAGTCAAAAATAAATCAACCAACATTTGCATTCTTGTAATTGACTATTTATGCGAAAGCACAATAAAGGAGAACACTTTCTACCGATGTTGAAATAGGTCAACTAAAATTGATGTAGTAGTGAGATATTTAATCATATACAGCAAGATCTCACATCACCAGAATTTGCAAGTTATCTATACTATGAAGTACTCTGTTCTTATGCCCTGGGAACTTAATTCAATATGATTGCAGGATCAGAGGAATACAAAACTTCAGTGGCACAGCTTGAAACTACATTGTAAAACCAATGTTCTTCATATTTATAGACGAAGATATATTCCCTAATTGATAAAAAAAAATATAACACCAAAAATAGTCAGACGAGGATAATTTTCCATCCTCAGACAGAGCTACTGTTGAAGCAAGGAGAGATTAACTAGTTGAAAACTCTATCCTAGATTGTTTTCTTGGCATTCAATAATTTAAGTATGAGGACCAGGAAAGACCCTTGCGTCATTAGCATATCATGGAAATGCACTGAATAGCTGACAAAGAGCAGAAAGCATGATGGAAATACTAAATATATGGACTTAACTTACAGACTTACAGATCAAGACCCACATCATCGTCAAATTCTTTAAAGGGATTGAGCAACTTCCCGTGCTTTCTTTGTTTTTTAGTATGACTAAGTATCCTTTATTTGTCCATTTGGATTATCTTGGTTATGAGAAGAGAAACTGAAGTTGAGAGGATCTTCTTCTACAAGTAGAGACTACGATCAACAAAATCCCCCGCCCATCTCCCATCTAAGCCCTTCCCTTCCCAAAACCGCATATATAGCTCTATCAAGCAGCGATTTGATTTTCCAGGTCAGCAGATTGCCTCCAGGTCAACTAAGGCTAAGATCTCCTCGTCACCAGAGCACTGCATGCATTGTGATAGCCTGTGGGCATCAGGAGGGAGCAACAAGGTGATGATAACCATTAGACTAGGGGATGCTAGAAAACGAAGGTGTGATTGGGGAGGAGTGAGGAGAAGAGAAGAGGGTGAGAGGGAGGAGCATGATCATAGGGGCAGAGGGGGCTATCAGGGTGGATGTGGCAGAGAGAGATATTAGTGTGGATGGTGGAGGGTGGGGTGGACGGGGAAGAGGAGACGAAGTACAAACTGGGTTTGATTGGGATATGATGGCCGAGAGCCAACTAGAGAAAAGTGGACTAGGCGCGAAAAGTTGAAATTTTCTGCTCTAGATTTTTTTAGAGCGGGAGATGGGAAATAGTATTATTTGTAGTCAAGTGAAATTTGTAGTTATTGGAGTTAACTATATTTGTTTCATTTACATATCTTACATTTGTAGGCAGAAGTAGCTTTAACTCTAAATATAATATATGTAGTTAAAATAATTGTAGCTAAATCATACTTTTTTGGTAGTGATTGGTCATAGAATCGTCATCTTGAGACCCATCATCCTCCCATGATTTTTTTCATCATTATCGGGGTCAGTGAGAGTGGTATGGTCCACTCCAGAATTAAGATCTTGATCCGTCTCATCCTTGAAGTTTGTTCCTAGATCAGCCGAATGGTCAGGAATTTCTTCATAAGGATAAATCAGATCATGTTTCAGTAATGGGGATTTTTTAGTTTCTTGCATAAAAGACATCTCCTTATCTGAATTAGTCGCATATTCATCTGAGTTTGACTGTGAAGGAGTGTAGATTTTTTGTAATGTAGACCCTTCTTATTTGGAATTCATCAACAAGACAGCCGAAGTTGAAGAATATTTTTCATATAGGGAGTCAATCATTGCTTATTGCTCTTCAATTTGTATGGTTGGATCTGGTTCTAAGGGGAGATAAAATGGGTGAATACCAAAATTTATCCCCAATTGATCTCCCGACTGTAGAAAATCTCCATATTGGCTAATCAATTTTTCATCTAAGAGAATAGTGCAGGAGTCATTTTCCGAGTCAAACCTTGGCTAAGAAAATGATTCTTTTTCTTGTGATTCTGTGGAGAAATCATCCTCGGGTTCAATCATTAGCTCTAAGGATGATTCCTCTCCCTGCACTGATGCTAGAAGATCATTAGAAGGTACCTCCTAAATGATATCGTAATCATCGTCGTAGTTGATTGCAATATGCGGATGAGGAATGCGCCCCAGAGAAATTGGTGATTGTTCTTCATGTTTCTCAGAAGCGTGAACAAGTTGTGTAAGTTGATCAAGCTCAGCTATCAACTTCTCATTTGTGGTTGTCTGATCAGCTAGTTTTTGAGCCACCGACTTCTATAGAGCACGTACTTCTTCTATTAATGTGTATTGATCTTCATAGTAGGGCTCTTCACTGTACCTGTTGGGTTGATGTTGATAGTAGTTCTCCTCATCGTAGTATTGATTTGCATTGTAATCCAAATTTCCTTCTGTATTGCAATCTACGCCTTGGAATCCATCATAGTTGGGCTCTTCGTAGTAGCTTCCAGGAGGATATGGATTATAACTTGTGTTATATCCATAGTTGTATGAAGAGGGTGCATTGAGATTCCCAACTATACAATTTGTGATCACCTGACATAGTGCATTTACATAGTGAGGAGGAGCGTTGAAGCAGTTGATTGATGAATGGAAATAATCGCCACATAATTGACATCTAAAGGTTGGTGGCATTGGCTGCTTCATTTTGAAGAGAATTGGTACCTGAAATCAAAGAAGGTGTTTATCAGGCTTGACTAATCACTTCAAATTTAAGAGAGTATGCAATAAAAACTTTAACTTTTGAGACTAAGGTTTTCACTTTTTAGATTTTTGAAACGAAAATGAAAAACCCTAGAGAAACCTAGGTCGATACAGAATTTGACAAATATGATTCTTACGACATTGTCCCCGGCAACGGCGCCATTTTTTGATGAAGTGAGGATTTACACCGAAAGATTGTTCTTCCAATGGATGTCCTAATGTGCACCAAAAACCCTAGGGAGTTGATGTTCTCTCTAGGTTTACCTACAACTGGTTCTAGATAAATGCTCCAACCCCACAAGAGTGTGGAAGCCTTATCGTAGTACAGATTTAGGATCGAACCCAAAGGACAATGTGAAGAATCTGGATGTCTTTGTCTCGTCTCGTCTCGATCTAAGTTAATCATTTACAACCAAGAGATTGATAGGATTAATCAAAACTAATCTAGAACATGGAAAAGGAAAGGCAAGTATGAAATCTAGTTAAAGTTTGAAATCTAAGATTATCTGATGATGATGGATCACTGGGGTAATGCGGATATTCACCACCACTACACATGCATTATACATGTACCAACATAGCAAAACCTACAAGCAAGATACATGGATGTTGTGCAATGTCGATGTCCTCTCAAATAAGGAGCATTGCACACATCCTTCACAGGTTGGGCAGCTCCCATTTGGTACATATCTGTGTGTCGATGGAGATATGTGCTCTCCAAAGGGATATCTTACTCAATCTCATGAAACATGCATCAAGCGAGTGATATGGTCACTTACTTTGCATCACTCCCTTCACAGAGTGTGTTCCTCGACCTATCAAGATTGTACTTTTGTACGTCAACTAATTCCATTTCATAACATGCAAGTACAACAATGGGGGTGAGTTTACTCCACTCCTTGAAAGGCATTCCTAGATATCGAAACAGATGTGTGGTGGATACACACATCAAGAACCAACACTAAATCTATAATCGAGTCTCAAGAGTAGACGTAGACAATCCACAACAAAAGACAATAGATCATGCAAGAAGGCGGCCAACGTTCGAGCATGCAATGGAACGATTAGCATTGAATCAGAAAGATAGTATCTTTAGGTACATACTACAAAGCATGGGTAGCAGGGCTAGTCCCCGCACCCTAGTGAATTACACTACTCACTCCTCATAGAGGGAGCAATAAAGACAGAGAAGAAAGATAGAACAAGCATCGTCGAAGCAGAAGAGTAGATCTGTGATAGCCCGATGTAGATCGCCCCAGTCTTTGGGACTGCTCTAACTTGGTCAATGAAGTCCGTCTCTCTGCCTTGATCCTCGTGTACACCTCTAGAGACATACAAGTAGGGAGATTACAGAGCATCTGGATCAATCTGACTCTCTCACATCGGGTCAAGGCAGAGCTTGGTGGAACAATGGAGATGATTGAACAGTGGAGCAGCCTTGCGGCCTCCCGGATCCCCCCTTTAATGAGGACCCTTTTAGGTCCTATTTATAGTCATGGGTAGAGTATTGAATGGTTTAGACTCCTGTCTTGGTCCTGATTTCCTTCTTCACACGATTTAGAAACTGTTACCATCTTCACGGTTTTGAGATCAATTAGGGTCTTCACACAGACTCCCTGATCATTGGGATTGCGAGCTTCCTCACATAGTCTCTCTTCACAGCTTAGGAAATCAATAGCCATCCTCAGAGTCTTGAGACAGTGAGGGTCTTCATGTTCTTGAGACCGCTAGGGTCTTCACGATCATGAGAACAATTGCATCTTTCACACGGTCTCAAAACTGCTAGAGCACTCACAGTCTTGAGACCGCTAGGACGCGATTGGCGTGGAGAGGGCGGTTTGTTGCAGGTCATGAAGGTGATGCGTGGAGAGCGGGAGCCTGGAGGTAGCAGATGATCACAGCAGTGTCGTGAATGAAGGAGGATGAGGTTTGTTGTACGTGATGGTTGCTAGGAGCATGTGAAGGAAGAGATCGTGAGGAGGTGGCGTAGCCACGTAGAGGTGGAGGGTGATGTAGGTGTGTTGACAGAGGAAGGGATGCAGATGATCATGAAGGTGAGAAGGATGAGTCCTCACAATTTGAGGACCTCTAGGGCTCCTCATGGTTTGAGGACTGCTTGGGGTCCTAGAGGTTTGACCGCTTGGGCATGAGGAGAGGGTCATTGTGATGGTGACAGAGGTGGAAGCAGGTGGAGAAGGATGTTGCAAGTCATGAAGGTGAGGATGATGACGTCGTCGCGGAGGTCTGGACTGGTGGAGGCAGGTGGTTTTTGTGGTGGTTGAGGCATGTGGGGGATGCGGGAGCATGGAGTCATCGCTGATGTTGGGAGGTGAAGGTTGGAGACTGAATGGATGAAGAGACTGCATGGGCAAGAGACCGAAGGGCCAAGACCGCTAGGACCAAGACCACTAGGGTCAAGACCGCTAGGGCCAAGACTGCTAGGGTCAAGACCACTAAGGTCAAGATCTCTAGGGCCAAGACTTCTAGGGTCAAGACCGCTAGGGTCAAGTTGTGATGGGAGATGGGGGAGTGTTGATTGCTATGAGGATGGAGGTTGAAGGTGCGTTCACAATGAGGTTGTTTAAGGTTTGGATGGAAAATGGGATGAAGGAGAAGGGTGATCAAGAGGTTGACCATGGATGATGGCTATTGATGGAAGATGATGTAGATGGAGGATATTTATGAAGGTGGAGGTGGAAGGTGTAGCACACCAAGGTGGTGATGGTGGTTGTATTGATCATGGAAGTAGGGTTGATAGGAGGATCTAGGGTTGCTGAGAGTTGATTCGAGTGAAGTTGGGCCCACAACCAGTGGTTGGTCCCAGATGAAGATTTGGCCTCATCATGACATGCATGATCTGCATGAAATTCATATAAACCCTTAGTTAATAAGCTTGATAATCCAATCAATTAAGCATATTTTCACATTAGGAGATAAAAGTGGATGTATTGAGCCGAATTGAGCCCAAGATGGCGACTAAAATCATGATGAATATGCATTTATCAATCAACCAAAATAAGGGTGGATCAGTCGATATGAGGCACAAAATACCTAGAATTGGCGGCTATGAGGATGAATTTGGAGCATTCATCAGAATGTAACTCAATGTTTCTCACTACCATGTAATAAGTTTAATAGCAATAGGATAGTTTCCTTTCTTACAACGAAGAAGATGGAGATCATTGTCAGGTGAGATGACCGTTTCACGTGACGAGCAAATCGGCTGGAGGACTGAGGAGGGCAGACTGTAGGAGAAAACCGATCAGCTGGTGATTCAAACTGACCATTTGGAGGTGTCCAAACATCAGTTGGATAGGAGGTCATCTGATTATTTCAGGTGACCAACCGACCGACCAAGAGGTGAGATGACTGATTCAAGGGTTGAACCAATCAACTTGGATTAGAAAGCACAGATCTACACCAACAACAAGTTCATGCATATGATGTTGATCTAAGTTATGTAATTCCTTGTGGCTCCAAGGAACTACAATAGATATGGTCATAACCATCGCTAATGTTTTATATTGCATGTTTGCGTTGTGGGATATAGCATATATATGATACATACTAGTATGTGGTTATTAGATATGTATATGTATATATAAGATATATATAAAATCTCTCAATCAAACATATTAAGTATAATATGCTTTCCATTATGAACACACATGAAAAGCTTGATTGACTAAGCGTGGGCACCCCAAGGGTGGTGCATTGTCTATCTTGTAGAAGTGTGATGGTAATAATGTGGGCCTGCCAAGCGGGATGCATTATTATCGTGTTGGGTTTTGGGTTGGGCTTAACTATGTGACCTTAATGAGATTAAGAACCAGAGGCATGCAGATGACCATGGCAAAGAGTTGCGCATATTATCTATCCATTAATTGCATAAGATGCAATTGGAAAACTATATCTACCTTAATTATTGATTATGGGCACTGGCATTGTTCGGATAATAATTGAATTATTTTTTATATTGACTCATTAGAAGATTGTTGGTTGCAATCTTCCACATTGATAATTGAGGGTTGTCAATTTGATCAAAATAATGAGAGTGATGGCTAATTAAAGATATAATTAACATCGTAAATGTTTTAATAAAATCAAATAAAATCAAAATTGAGTTTTTGACAAAATTGCAAATTATTTTGTAGTATCAAATGGCAACACACAACAACAACTTTTCACTGCGATCCATCCTTGAGAAGGACAAGTTAAATGGGAATAACTTCCATGATTGGTTTAGGACTTTGATAATCATTCTCACACAAGAGGACAAGCTCTACATATTGGAGACACCGGAGCCAAATGAAACCCTTCCCAATGCACCTAAGGTTGACAGGGATGCTTACAAGAAGCATATTGAAGATGTCATTGATGCCAAGTGTCTGATATTGTGCTCCATGAACTATGGATTGCAAAGAAAACATGAGAACATGGATATTATTGAGATGGTCACACATCCCAAGAACATGTTCTAAGATTAGGCAAGACAAAATAGATTTGATGTCTCTAAGGCACTATTCAAATGTAACATGGCAAAAGGAGATCCAATAGGTCCTCATGTACTCAAGCTCATTGGGTATGTGGAGAACCTGGCTAGACTAGGATTCCCCTTGGGTCAAGAGTTTGCCATTGATATGATTTTGCAGTCTTTTCTAGAGTCATACATTCTATTTGTCATGAACTACAACATGAATGAATTTGACAAGTTGTTGACAGAGTTATTAGGCATGTTGAGAACAGTTGAGGCACGAATGAAGAAAGACAAGATCAAGTCTGTGATGATTATCAACAAGACAAAGGGAAAGTCTACAAGAAAAGGCAAAGCTAAGAAGAGTTATAAAGTTGGTCAGAATCCTAACTCTTCAACACTCAAGGCAAAGGGAAGAGTAAAGAAGGGAGGCAATTGTCACCACTGTCACCATCATGGACATTGGAAAAGGAATTGTCCTCTCTTTTTGGAGGAATGAAAGAAGAAGAATGAAGGGGCAAAGACCTATACTTCAGGTGTAAACATTATAAGACAAATTTGATTACTTCTTCATCTTGGTATATGATACCCGATGTAGATATGACATACGTTGAAGTACATGATCTGATAAGAAGTAAAGCCTTTATGAAAGGGCAAGGGTGGACTGTGTGGAGAAAGAGTTGCTGCAACTTTAGTCTACATCTAGAATTTATCTTATCCCATTGGGCATGTAATAGAGTTAGTTGAATTGCTATTTCATTATGTCAATAAATAGAAACATCTTACTTTATGCATCTTGTGTGATAAGGATGATAATGAATAAAAAGTTGTTAATGCTTCTATTTCAAATATGTGATCTTGTATGGAAATGCCCCAACCATCTAGTGATCTTTATATGAAATTATCTAAATATGAATGTTTATACCATAAATATCAAAGGATTATATTTGCTAACTCAAACAATCTTCAGCATTATCATCTAGGGCACATATATGAGAAATGTATTTCTAGAATCCATATTGATATTTATCTAGACTCCTTTAGTTATTGAACCAATAAGAGACATGCATGGGTTATTTACGACCAACATCACAAACCACCTCTCACTAGTGTAGTGGTGAGAGCAAGCATTCTATTAGGCCTTATGTATGATGATCTTATAGAATAAATGCTAAAGGTATTTGTTTGTACTTCATTGTATACACTAATGATATCAGTTGATATGGGGTTTGTATTTGGTGAAATACAAATATGAATCTCTTGAAATGTTCAATAAGATTATAAATGAAGTACAACTTTGATAAAAGTATTAAGAAACTTTGATATGATAAAATGTTGAAAAAATTTACATCAATAGGATTGTGATAATGCATCACAAATCAAATCCACATGAAACATGATGATGCATCAAAAAGAAGGAATTACATCCTGATGAATCATGGTGTGATTATCATTTAATCCAATCTTCTAATCTCCTCTTGGATATATACTTTACTCTAAAATAATGTACCATCTAAAATGGTTTATAAGACATCATAGGTGATATGATATGGGAATGTCCTCATATGTCTTAAGGATTGAAACGTATACAAAGAAAAGTAGTTTCTTAAAAAGTTTATCTAAAAACAATAATTATTGAATACTACCTTTAATCCTAATCTGACAACAACATGTTTTCTGCTAGGATAACTGAGTTCCAAAAGAATTAATGGGAGTAAAAGTAGAACTCAAAAGGTTTGAGGTCAACATGAGGTATAACGGGAACAATTGGGAATCACAAATTTTTGAAGAATCTCAAGTTCCTCATGTAACACATAACCTCATAGTTCTAGTAGAACAAATCTGATATTGAAAGATTGTGAATCCAAGAACTCAGATAGTTTGGTCATAAGATGATGAGACAATAAATCAACTAGAAGCTATAGAGAACTCGAATATGAGAAATGGCTTAAGGCCATTATGGAGTCCATGCAAGTTAACAATATCTAACCTTTCTAGTACCACCTAAAGGGGGTAAAACCCATTGGGTGAAGTTGGGTTTTCATTAAAAGACCAACACGGATAACCTATAAGGACAGATTGGTTGCAAAGGTTTTCAAATCAATTCAAATTGTTGAACATGAAGAAATTCCTTCACCACTGTCATGATTATTTTTGAAGCTCGTATAGACTATGAGAATTGGCATATGAAGCTTAAAACCACATTCCTTAAAAGGAATACTTGAAAGGATGTGTACGTGACACAACCTAAAGGTTTTATAACTTCATTAATGCAAATAAAGTCCATAAACTACAAAGTTCAATCTGAGAGATTAAAACAAGCATCTCAAAGATGGGATCTTTTGACTTGATAAGATAGTCAAAGATTTTTACTTGAATCAAGATAAAAGAAGAAATATGTGATTACAAAATATTTAGTGGGAGCATGTATGAATATTCCACATATTGATGAGGAATAACATCTCAATACTCTAAAGTATTGAGATCTGGCATGGAAAACACCTTCAACAATGAAGGATTAGGTGAAACATCCTATCAGATAGGGATTGAGATCTATATAGATGGTTCTTTAAAGTTTCATAACTTAAGCATGAGCACATATAATAGCAAGATGCTAGAAGAGTTCAACATAAAGGATTCAATGGGAGAGAATCTGACCATGATTCATGTGATTAGTCTCTCAAGAAACCTACGTTCTGATCATTATGAAGAATGGAAATACATGAGTAAGATGCCATATACACTAGCGATTGGATCTATCATGCATGCTATGTAAATGCATTCATCCCATAAGTCTTGTATGTATGGGCATGACAAGATATCAATTTCCAACGAGGGTCATTGTAATGTCATTTAAAGACATCCATTAGTACTTGAGAATCACTAATAGATAAGTTGTTGGATTAGAGCAAAAATGAAGAGTTGGGTGAAACGGTTACACTGATACAAGGTTATGGAATGATAGAAAGTGATCACAGTATAAAATGTGTTTAATTTTAAGATAAGAGTTGTGAGTTGGAAGGGTTCTGAACTACAAATGATTATTTCAATTCTATAATAGAATCTAAGTGTCCTAGTGTTATGAACACATGAAAGGATACTATATGGATCTAGAAGTTTATATGGATGAACTTGAAGATGTTCCAACCATTGATGACTCAGTAGAGATACTATGACAACAATGGAGCTACTAGTTAGGCATAGCTCTGGTTAGGCATGGAATATCAGATAGCATATTACGGCAATTCCAACTCATACGAGATATCGTACAACAAAGAGATATGGAATATGCAATATACCGACTATAACAAAGTGTTGCTAAGCCGTTAGATTAGCACTTGCACATCAAAAACATGATCTACATGTTTAAATCACTAAGAATAATATTTGTGTGTGATTGGATCTAAGTGCAAGAGGGAGTCTGTTGGTAGGCATGCCCAGAGAGCAATCATAAGATGATTGTGATGGCATATTATGTAAAGGATTTGATTAACAACAATAAATGCAAGCTTCCAATGCATTCTATTTCACTCAGTTATGAGATAATAAGGAAACTTAATGAATGTCTAAAGAATGATATTAATCAATGACATGTGTCTTCAAGTACGTGACTTGAACAATGAGATCATATGGATGTTACGAGTGTAAGGCCCCTAAATTTGCTTAATGAGTTGAATAAGCTTAATTATCATAGTTGAATTCTTATATACCTAATATAACCTTGTGATAGTCTTTGAAATCATAATACAAGCTTAAGTTTCAAATTTGGTCCAATTTGGACACTGTTTGAGCAAGTTATGCAATTTTATGCACATTTTGGACTTTTCTATAATTTACCCAATTGAGAGGTTTTCTTTGCAATTTATCACTTGAATTATGTTCCTTGTATATTATCTCATAATTCTTGAGCTTGTTGATCCATGGGGAACCTATTTAATCCTTGGTTTGAAGGAGTTTTCTTCAAGGGTATTTTAGGGTTTACCCTTCATGGATGAGCTACCTTTAGTAGTAGCTATCAACTAATGAATTATTTATTTTGCTTCGAATTAAAGAAACGATGGATAATCATGTCTCTATGTATGGTGGGGGATCTTCTTGTGTGTGTTCTTGTATATTCTTAATAGTTTAAGGCCATGGACACTTGGAAAGATACTAGAACTTCAACCTTTTCTTTTTCTTTATCTTAAAGTTTCATATACTTATCCCTAAGCACCAAAATAAGCCATTTGCTCTCCACCACTTCCCTCCTTATTTGAATCTCGTTCTCCCTCTATGCTGCTGCAAATTTCTTGTCCAAGGAAGAAGAAAGAGGGAATCTTCTTGGAAAAAGAATCTAGGGTTGCAATTGACTTCGTTTTAGGGTTTGAAAAGCTTCCTTCTAGTGATCTTGACCTAAAAGAGTAAGAATTCCCTTCTTTCCTCTATTTATTTCTTTTTTATCCTTCCTCCTACCTTTCTCCAGGTCGTAACCTTGTTGTTCCATGGTAGAAACTGCTCTAAATCTCTAAAACCCTACCTTTCTTGCTCCTTATACTTAGGGTTTACTCATTTGATGAAGAAAGGTGCTAAATGGACAAGTTCACAGCTTATGTTCTGATTTTCTACCGTACCTGCTCGAATTTTCTTCCGTTTCGGGTTTCATATTCTCATTATAGGCAAGTTTTATAACTTGCTCCACGTTTATTGCTTACCATAAGCTTTCAAGCTCATGTTCTTGCTTGAAAATGATGATCCATGCACTAAAAAGCTATGCTTGACTTGGATTTCAATTTTTATAATGTTTCTTGTTCTGATTTCAGTTCTATATGAACCTGTGATCATTGTACATTATTCCTAAGGTATAGTATGACCTGGATCAGGTTGGTTTGACAACTTATTGTGCTAAGCACCTATCAACCAATGGTTAATTTTAGGGTTTTAAGCTGATTTCTTCTATAAACCCATGACCTGATGATGGTACCATTGTAACAACCCTATGGTGTTGTATTCATGACAACTAATGGTGGTAACCAAGGGTGTCAACTGACATTCACCCCTTAGGTCATGTTTTGGCCTAATTAGAAGCCTAGTGATTAACAACTAAGTACCCTATCAATCAATGGTGATATTAGTTTGATATTTGATGTTGATTAATGAATATAGTGTTGATCTAACAACCGATGGTGACTTAATGTACACTAATGATGGTGTATCAGGTATCCACAACCTATGGTAAGTTAACAATGTAGTTTTAGCATCAATTAAGCCTTATAGCAAAGGTCTTACCTTTTAAACATCCAATGGTTCTAGGTGACATTGTGGTATGGTGATATGGCTTGAATGATGATGGAACAAATGGAGGGTTACCCTTAATAAGGTAGTATTACCTATTCACTCATATGAATAGAAGGGATAATAACCATATTGTGTTGATATGTAACCCTAATGAGGTATAGCTTGTTATACCTAGCTTTAATATAACTAAATGATGGTAATTGGGTATGAATAGTCCTTGAATAACTAATGCAATCTTGGAGTACTCTCTTATTGTTGTTGAAACCCTAGTATGCTATAACTTGATGGTTACACCTTGATTTATGTGTGGGTTCATACTTGATGATAGTATGGAATGTGATGGTGATGCTTCACCTTATGCATCCATGATCCAACGGGGATGTCGTGAGTTAGGGTTTGGGTATAAGTGTTGATTAGTAACATTAATATAATTTATCTTGTTGAACCTAACTCTAATGCAAATAGATAAAGATGAGTATTCATGTTTAACATTCTTATATGATGGAATGATGGTGGAATAACCTCCTTAATATGATCATAACCTTAATATGTTAATTGGTGGTTATCATAGCCACATGGTTGATACTTTCTTATGCTATACATGTGCATTATGAATATGATGAGGGTTAATCACATCTAGATTCCTTACTATTAATGTAATAAAGGAATGTTATTAATGTTAATATAACCCTACTATAATTGTTTATGAATATCTCCTAGCTCATTAATGCAATAGTGTGTTGATTTGGTGTATTATATGTAAGTGATGTTGTTGAGCCTTGTTATAAGGGATGCAAAGATAATGATGATCTTATAGGGAATAGTATGATGGTCTTAATGACCTTTGGGCATGGTTGAGCCCTGAATGAGGTGTAATTCTCTTGTGTTGATAAGGGTTGATACGATGTGATATTGTGAAAAGGATTTATATCATGTGATAGTATGATGGTCTTAATGACCTTTGGGCATGGTTGAGCCCTGAATGAGGTGTAATCCTCTTATGTTGATAAGGGTTGATACCCTGTGATATTTTGAAAAGGATTTATATCTTGTGATAGTATGATGACTAGTGTGGTCTCATGAACGGCAAGTGAATAGTGCCATGTGATGATGAGATGACAAATTATGTTTCACACATTTTATATTTTTTAAAAGTTGTGATATTTATATGCTTGCTAGAAGTGAATTAGGATTTGTATGTCCACTTGTTTGATGCAGCCTTAATTCACCCAATTGGCATAACTAATCAAGTGCAACTCTAATCATGTAGTGTCCTGTGTCATAGAGCCCTGGATGGTGAAATGAGTATTCCTAAGGGAAACTCAGAGCGCATATTGTTGAGTGTGTGGGGGTGGCAAGTTGAGGATATATCCTTGTCATCCACAATGCAGGTTGTGGAGGATGGCTATGGCCATGCCTCATACATCTAATGTGATTGAGGACAAATGTGGTTGTACCTCAGATTAGAGGGTTTTGTATACCCTGGTTTCTAGTGTCGTGACTTGTACCAAGGGAGGACTAGTGGTTAGTAGCTTGACTATATGTCGATGTGGTGGCAGCTTTGACTGATATGTCACTACCTTTTTACTCGTACTGACTGAGGGGAAGAGATCTTAGGATACTGACAGTCCTAGATCTTGTATGGAACCGAATAGCCCTTTGCAGTACGGAATCAAATAGCCCTTTACAGGGGTCGGTTGGACTTTGGATGGTACAATTCAAATTCCCCAGGGCATAATAAATGATGTAAGATAGTCATGTACTATATCTGTTTAGGGTTATACACAACGCTTCATATTCGATGATATTCCTTGTTTTCTTTCTTTTCACTGAGATCATGTATAGTACAACAAGAGATAATAGATATGCTTATTTTGTAGTTATGCTTATGTTGTAGTTATGCTCATGTTGTAAACATGCTTATGTTGTCAAATATACTGACATTGATGGTTAAGATGTTTCTATTATCTATGTTTAATATTGTTAGCCATGCCTATATAATTAGAAATGCTTAAATTTCTAATCATGCCTATGTAGTTCATTGATGTTAGTTCTACATATGATATAGATCTATTCCCTTTATTTGAGATGCCAATATTGATAGCCATGTTATGTTACTAGACATATTCATGATGTCAGGGATGCTTATGCTACTAGATTGCTTGTGGTGCTAGAAAGGAATATAATGATAGTCAAATTAATGATAATGATTGTTATTAGAATAGTCAAATTAATGATAATGATTGTTATTAGATGCAATTCGATGATATTTGAGTGATATTTATCCAAAGAAATAGATTTATTTGTTATCTATATATGCATTGATGATCATACTTGTTGCTAAGATTAATTGCTTAATCTATTTAGCATACTTGAACTGTTCAATCTATCTGATTGATTATTAAATACTCCAACTGCTTAGTTATCTACTATTTAAAATGTTGTAATCAATAAGCATTTTTGAAGGTTATATCTCTTTCTGGGATATGGGTCTCACCCTTGTGGTTCACCACATTTTTTAGGTAATCAAAAGTGACGAAAACAAACATGTGGCAGCAAAGAGGAGCTATAGTAATGAATCTTTGAGAAAGTTGATTAGATGTCTAGTGTGTCCTAGAGTCGTCATGTACTCCCAGGTCCGGGCAGGAAAAGTTTGTATATGGTGTTTCAAACAAATCAGACTTTTGTTAGCATATTAATGTTTGTTGTGTGGCATATTCAAATATTATTCTCCTGTGTATATATGTTGTAGCAAAGGTGATAGAATAATTTGTATCAAATTCTTGGCATAGTATGGATACAATAAATATGGGCTCTTTTACAAATGTTTTTGAGCGAGTGTTGATGTTGAAATCGGTTTTAATTTACCCATATTTTTAGATATGTGATTAATTAGTGGTTGATTGTGTTTTATGTTTTCAGTAATCTCATTTAGTGTAATGAGTTCTCACAAGTTGGTATCATAGCTTTAGGTTCATTGAGTCTATAGGGACACTAGGACTTAGGACTAGGATGATGTACAAATTAGGAATATGACATAAAAATATGGTGCATACTGCCTAATCTCAGTATTTGGGTGCCCTGACCAGGTATTCAATTATTGAAGAAAAGGTAAGTATGGAACTCTTAGATTGTTATATTTCTGATTACTCTGATCAAGTAGTCATTTTGAGATAATCTAATGAGCATAACGAATAAGAAATCATGGTGTGAATATCTCAATCCTACCCTAAATAAGATGAGAATTGCATCATTATCTATCAAAACTTGAATGTTTGGTAACTATAAGAGAAAGATACAACACCATGAAATCTAAATCTAAATACAAATAAGGAAAAGAGGAGTTCTTGAAGATGTGATTCAAGAAGATAATAAAGTAAAAGGCAGATAAGTCCATGCTTATAAAGTGATTCAAGGTATGAAATCCACATAAGATGGAGAGAACTCCAATGATAAGTATAAAATGAGAAGATAAATGAGAACAATGACAAAGGAATAAGGTGAAACTTGAGTTAATCTCAGACCAACATATGTGTGTAAGAAAGTGTTAATGTAAAATGAGCATGGCGTTTGAAAGAAATTAAGGCAGATGATCCATGTTTAATGAAGAAAATGTGGAATGTGATGATTTACCTATTGATAAGTGACTGAAAAACATAATAAAATAAGAGAACATACCCTAGTGGGATAAATAGTCATCAAGGAATGAGTAATGAAATATGTTAATCATGATGATTCCTATGCTAAAGGAAAGGAACCCGAAATGAAAAAGGTAAAATGATACATAAGAAGGTGTAACCTGCATAATGAAAATAGAATTGGTTACCTTTTTTCTAGTGACCCTTGAAAAATACTATTATGGTATGGTAAGTGAGTTTCACTTTGTGTCTTTCCTTTCTAGGGCACAACTTTCAAGTGGATGATTGCCACTTGGTACGTGTGGATTCACTGCAAACATGAGGGTGGATAGCTTATTATAGCATAAGGTTGCTTGGACTACGGTTCCAAGATCATAAAGTTTGTGATGAGTTTGCTTTTAAGCCTTCCAATAATTTGGGAGACTCATCATATATGTTTTGAAATTTATTATGTTGGTAAAAGTATATGAGATAAGGATGTGAGTTACTTATAGCACATGAGGTGGATACCAAGGTAATGAATCTTAGTATCCAAGATGTATCAACAATATGAGAAGTATGTGAAGGTTGGAGATCTTTACTAAATGAACATATAAGGTATTCCTCCCCCTTAGAGAGAGAGAGAGAGAGTTGATGATGACCCTCTAAATGTTGTTTGGAAGGAAAAACAAAAGTGATTCTATAATATTGTGTATGGTCTAGTGATAGTTGGGCAAGACCACTATCAAGGATAGATGGTTTGTTGATATAATAGATGTAATTTCAGGATGATATCTAGAATTTAAATTTGAAAGTTACTATGAGGTTTGTACAGGTGGCACAACAAGCTTCTATGTTCCATATTTGCAAATGTTTTCTTATATGGGGCTTTTTGTGATGACCCAAGATGAGGTATGTATGAATGATGTGACATCACCATGATATTCCAGTAACCATGTGAAGGTAATAGGATGAAGTGCAAAGGAAGTACCCATCTTTGTTTACCTTGGATTTCGGGGGCGAAATCCCTATTAGGGGTTTATAGTTGTAAGACCCCTAAACTTGCTTAATGAGTTAAATAAGCTTAATTATTATCATAATTTAATTCTTATAACCCTAATATAACCTCGTGATATGCTTTTAAATCATAATACAAGCATAAGTTTCAAATTTGGTCCAATTTGGACACTGTTTAAGCAAGTTATGCAATTTCATGCACATTTTGGACTTTTCTACAATTTACCCAATTGAGAGGTTTTCTTTACAATTTATCACTTTCATTATGTTCCTTGGATATTATCTCATAATTCTTGAGCTTTTTGATATGGTTCCAAGATCATAAAGTTTGTGATGAGTTTGCTTTTGAGCCTTCCAATAATTTGGGGGACTCCTCTTATATGTTTTGAAATTTATTATGTTGGTAAAAGTAGATGAGATAAGGATGTGAGTTCCTTATAGCACATGAGGTGGGTACTAAGGTAATTAATCCTAGTATCCAATATGTATCAATAGTATGGGAATTATGTGAAGGTTGGAGATGTTTACTAAATGAACATATCAAGTATTTCTCCCCCTTAGGGAGAGAGAGAGAGAGTTGATGATGACCCTCTAAATGTTGTTTGGAAGGGAAAACAAAAGTGATTCTATAATATTGTGTATGGTCTAGTGATATTTGGGAAAGACCACTATCAAGGATAGATGGTTTTTTGATACAATAGATATAATTTCAAGATGATAGCTAGAATTTAAAGTTGAAAGTTACTATTAGATTTGTACATGTGGCACCACAAGCTTCTATGTTCTATATTTGCAAATGTCTTATTATGTGGGGGTTTTTGTGCTGCCCAAGATGAGATATGTATGAATGATGTGACATCACCATGATATGAAAGTAACCATGTGAAGGTAATAGGATGAGGTGCAAAGGAAGTACCCATCTTTTTTACCTTGGATTTTGGGGGCAAAATCCTTGTTAGGGGTTTATAGTTGTAAGACCCCTAAACTTGCTTAATGACTTTAATAAGCTTAATTATCATAATTGAATTCTTATATACCTAATATAACCTTGTGATATGCTTTTAAATCATAAGACAAGCTTAAGTTTCAAATTTGATCTAATTTGGACACTGTTTGAGCAAGTTATGCAATTTTATGCACATTTTGGACTTTTCTACAATTTATCCAATTGAGAGGCTTTCTTTGCAATTTATCACTTTCATTATGTTACTTGGATATTATCTCATAATTCTTGAGCTTTTTGATCCATGGGGCACCTATTTAATCCTTGGTTTGAAGGTGTTTTCTTCAAGGGTATTTTAGTGTTTACCCCTTCCCGGATGAGCTACCTTTAGTAGCTATCAACTAATGAATTATTTGTTTTGCTTGGAAATTTAAGAAACGAGGGATAAAAAAGTCTATATGGACGGTGGGGGAGCTTATTGTGTGTGCTCTTGTATATTCTTGATAGTTTAAGGCCATGCACACTTGGAAAAATACTAGAACTTCAACTTTTTCTTTTTCTTTATCTTAAAGTTTCATATACTTATCCCTAAGCACCAAAACGAGCCATTTGATCTCTACCACTTCCCTCCTTGTATGAAACCCATTCTCCCTCTGTGTTGTTGCAAATTTTCTGTCCAAGGAAGAAGAAACATGGGATCTTCTTGGAAAAAGAATCTAGGGTTGCAATTGACTTCCTTTTAGGTGAAAAGCTTCCTTCTAGTAATCTTGACCTAAAAGAGTAAGAATCCCCTTCTTTCCTCCATTTATTTCTTTTTTATCCTTCCTCCTACCTTTTTCCAATTTGGAACCTTGTTGTTCCATGGTAGAAACTGCTCTAAAGCACTAAAACCCTACCTTTCTTGCTCCTTATGCTTAGGGTTTGCTCATTTGTTGAAGAAAGGTGCTAGATGGACAAGTTCACAGCTTATGTTTTGATTTTCTACCCTACCTGCTCGAATTTTCTTCTGTTTGGGGTTTCATCTTCTCATTAAAGTCAAGTTTTATAACTTTCTCCATGTTTATTGCTTACCATAAGCTTTCTAGCTCATGTTCTTGCTTGAAAATGATGATCCATGCACTAAAAAGCTATGCTTGACTTGGATTTCGATTTTTATAATGATTCCTGTTCTGATTTCAGTTCTAGATGAACATGTGATCATTTTACATTATTCCTAAGGTATAGTATGACATGGATTAGGTTGGGTTGACAACTTATGGCGCTAAGCACCTATCAACCAATGGTCAATTTTAGGGTTTTAAGCTGATTTCTTCTATAAACCCATGACCTGATGATGGTACCATTGCAATAACCCTATGGTGTTGTATTCATGACAATCGATGGTGGTAACCAAGGGTGTCAACTAACATTCACCCCTTAGGTCATGTTTTGGCCTAATTAGAATCCTAGTGATTAACAACTAAGTACCCTAATGATGTTATCAATCAATGGTGATATTAGTTTGATATTTGATGTTGATTAATGAATATAGTGTTGATCTAACAACCTATGGTGACTTAATGGCCACTAATGATGGTGGATCAGGTCTCCACAACCTATGGTGAGTTAATCATATAGTTATTGCATCAATTAAGCCTTAGACCAATGGTCTTACCTTTTACACATCCAATGGTTCTAGGTGACATTGTGGTATGGTGATATGGCTTGAATGATGATGGAACAAATGGAGGGTTACCATTAATAAGGTAGTCTTACCTATTCACTCATATTAATAGAAGGGATGATAACCATATTGTGTTGATATGTAACCCTAATGAGGTATAGCTTGTTATACCTAGCTTTAATATAACTAAATGATGGTAATTGGGTATGAATAGTCCTTGAATGACTAATGCAATCTTGGAGTACTCTCTTATTGTTGTTGAAACCCTAGTATGCTATAACTTGATGGTTACACCTTGATTTATGTGTGGGTTCATACTTGATAATAGTATGGAATGTGATGGTGATGCTTCACCTTATGCATCCATGATCCAATGGGGATGTTGTGAGTTAGGGTTTGGGTATATGTAAGGCCCCTGAACTTGCTTAATGAGTTGAATAATCTTAATTACAATAATTTAATGCTTAGAATCCTAATATAAACTTGTGATATGCTTTTAAATCATAATACAAGCTTAAGTTTCAAATTTGGTCCAATTTGGACACTATTTGTGCAAGTTACGCAATTTTACGTACATTTTGGACTTTTCTATAATTTACCCAATTGAGGGTTTGTCTTTGCAATTTGTCACATACATTATGTTCCTTAGATATTATATTATCATTCTTGAGTATTTTGATCCATGGGGCTCATAGTTGAGCCACGGTTGGAAGGTGTTTTCATCAAGGTTATTTTTAGGGTTTACCCCTTCATGGATGAGCTACCTTTAGTAGCTATCAACTAATGAATTTTTTTATTGGCTTGGAAACTTGACAAAGGAAAGCTAATAAGGTATATACAGAGAGTGGGGGATCTTCTTATGTGTGTGCTTGTATATTCTTAATAATTTAAAGCCATGGACACTTGGATAGATACTAGAACTTCAACTTTTTGTTTTTGCTTTATCTTAAAGTTCATATACTTATCCCCAAGCACTAAAATGAGCCATTTTCTCTCCACCACTTCCCTCCTTCTACCAACCTCGTTCTCCTTCTGTTATTCTATGAATTTTACTGTCCAAGAAAGAAGAAAGTGGGGATCTTCTTGGAAACAAATTCTAGGGTTGCAATTGATTTCCTTTTTGGGTCTAAAAAGCTTCTTCCTAGTGATCTTGACCTAAAAGTGTAAGAATTACCTTATTTCCTCCATTTATTTTTTTGCTCTTCTTCCTCCTATATCTCTCCAGGTCAGAACCCTATTGTTCCATGGTGAAAATGACTCTAGAACTAAAAAATCCTTCCTTCTTATTTCTTTTTCTAGGATTTTGCTTCTTTGTGGAAAGAATTGCATATTTGGCCAAGTTCAGATCTGAATCCAAGGTTTTCTTGCCCTATTTTCTCGAGATTCTTTCTGTTTGAGATCTGAAATACTCTATAGAGGCGAGTTATATAACATTCTTCACTTATATTTCTTACTAGAATCTTGTTAGTTCATGTTTATGCTTGAATGTGATGATCTAAGCATAAAAAAACTATGCTTGTTTAGAATTTCGAATTTTTGTGGTGTTCCTTATTCTGTTCCGGTTCAATATGAACTTGTAAACATGTGTATGACCTTTCTAAGATGTAACATGATCTGGGAAAGGTTGATAGCAACAACCTATGGTGTTATGTACAAAACAATTGATGGTTCAAATTAGGGTTTTCAAGCTATTTCCTTCCCTATCACACAACTGATTGTCATACCATTCAACAACCAATGGTGTTGCTATCTTGGAAAATGATGTTCGTGATCAAGGGTGTCAAATTTATGGTGATAACATATGTTCACCCCCTTAGATCAGGTTTTGACTCAATTAGACGTTTAATTATCATCCACTAAGTATTCTAATGATGTTATCAATCGATGATGATATTGGCTTAATATCTGATGGTGTTAACTGAATGTATTACTGATCTAGCAACAAATGGTGACCTAATGATCACAACTAATGGTGGATCGGGTCATCACCATATATGATGAATTAGGAATGTAATTGTAGATTTGATTAAACCTTAAACCAACGGTTCCTTGGTTCAATATTTTTAATGGTTAGACTTATACTTCAATTGATAACCTTGAATATTAAACCTGATCTAATAATAATATTGGATGATTCAATATCCAATGGATTAGAATAAATCACATGGTATTATATGTGGGTCCTAGTGAAGATAATTCAATGGTTCAATACCATTAATTTGTAGTCTTACCTTTGCCATTATATAGTTATATTTGATAAATCACTATAAGGAATGGATGTGTAACTCCCATGTGAACTAGCTTGTTATACCTAACATTCATGTAATTATATGATGTTGATTGGTTATAATTAGACCTCTTGAATGATTGTGATAATGAATTACACTCTTCTTGTGTTTAAACCACAATGTAGTACTATTTGAATATCATAGTGCCTTGCCATGTTAATATCTATGGACACATATGTGCTAATGATATTTTGAGCCTTGTTTAAGGCATGGAATGATGATGATAACCTTATTATGAATAATGTGATGGTCTTAACGACCTTTGGGCATGTTTGAAGCCATGATTGAGGTGAAATCATCTTCATGTTCCAATAAGGGTTAAAACCCTAGAACTTGTGATAAGATATTGGTATCTTGTAATAGTATGATGATAAGTGTGGTCCATTAATTTGCAATGAATGATAGCATGTGGTGATGTGGTTAAGATTTATATCTCAAATGTTGTATATCTTTTGAAGTTGTTATAGATAAACTCTTGTTAGAAAAGAATTAGGGTTTGAATGTCCACTTGTATGATAAAGCCTTAATGCATTCAATTGGCAGTAATTAATCAAGTGTAACCTTAATCATGTAGAGCCATGTGCCGTATAGACATCTTCAGTGTTAGAACTTACTGGATGGTGAAACGAGTATTCCCAAGGGAAACTCAGAGCGCATATTGTTGAGTATGTGGGGGTGGCAAGTTGAGGATATATCTTTGTCATCCACAATTGCAGGTTATGGAGTATGGATATGGTCATGCCTCTGACATTTGATGTGATTGAGGACAGTTGTGGTTGTACCTCAAATTAGAGGGTTTTGTATACCATGTTTTCTAGTGTCGTAACTTGTACCAAGTATGAACTAGTTATTATCAGTTGACTATATGTCACTATTGGCACTTTGACTGGTATGTCACTGCAGTTTACTCGTACTGACTGAGGGGAAGAGATCTTAGGATACCGACACTCCTAGATCTTATACGGAACTGAATAGCACTTCACAGTGGTTAGTTGGACTTTGAGTGGTACAACTCAAACTCCCCATGGCATAATAATAAAATATATAATACCAGTCGTATAGTATAATTGCTAGGGTTTAATACGTATCACATTGATTGATTAATCCTTGTCTTGTCTTTACACTACATAGTTCTTACATGATGCAGACTTATAAAATTTTTGTAATTCTACTTGATGCTAAAACTTATTTGTTTAACTTCTTAGTATGCTTAAACTGTTCAATCTGTTCATATTGCTTATTCAATATCCTAACTACTCAATGTATTTACTATTAATTAGTATGTTATAATCAATATATGTTGGAGAGAGTTATATCTCTCACTGGGACTGGGTCTCACCCGTGAGTCACCACATTTTTTTAGGTGGTCACAGGCAACGAGGTCGAGGTCGCGTTGTGGAAAAGAACCAACCTGGTGATCAATAGATCCATAAGGTTGGTTAGTTGTAGATGTTAGTAGTAGAGTCCTAGTGTCGTCTCTGTACTCTCAATATCAAGCATGGGATGTGTTTTCTAAATGATATACTCGTATCGACATGAAATTTTGGTAGTATGCCAATGTTTGTAAATATATGGCATGTACATGTGAAATATCTTTTGTATGCAGGATGTGACTGGTCTTTGGACCCATATGTAAATACTTGTTACGGTATATGAGAATGGAATGATGGACCTTTTGCAAACGTTCTAGAGTTTATTTACATTGTTGGAATTGGTTTTAATTATCCTACATTTTTTACTATGTGATTAATTAGTAGTTGATTGTGTTTTGTGTTTTGAGTAATCTCATTTAGAGTGACGAGGTGTCAAAGTATAAGTGTTGAATAGTAACATTAATATAATTTATCTTGTTGAACCTAACTCTAATGCAAATAGATAAAGATGAGTATTCATGTTTAACATTCTTATATGGTGGAATAACCTCCTTAATATGATCATAACCTTAATATGTTAATTGGTGGTCATCATAGCCACATGGTTGATACTTTCTTATGCTAAACATGTGTACTATGAATATGATGAGGATTAATCATATCTAGATTACGTACATGTTGATGTAATAAAGGAATGTTCTTAATGTTAATATAACCCTGCTATGATTGTTTATGAATATCTCCTAGCTCATTAATGCATATTGTGTTGATCCGGTGTATTATATGTAAGTGGTGTTGTTGAGCCTTGTTATAAGGCATGCAAAGATAATGATGATCTTGTAGGGAATAGTATGATGGTCTTAATGACCTTTGGGCATGGTTGAGCCCTGAATGAGGTGTAATCCTCTTGTGTTGATAAGCGTTGATACCCTGTGATATTGTGAAAATGATTTAAATCATGTGATAGCATGATGGTATTAATGACCTTTGGGCATGGTTGATCCCTGAATGAGGTGTAATCCTCTTATGTTGATAAGGGTTGATACCATGTGATATTGTGAAAAGGATTTATATCTTGTAATAGTATGATGACTAATGTGGTCTCATGAATGGCAAGTGAATAGTACTATGTGATGATGAGATGACAAATTATGTTTCACACGTTTTATATCTTTTAAAAGTTGTGATATTTATATGCTTTCTACAAGTGAATTATGGTTTTTACGTCCACTTGTTTGATGCAGCCTTAATTCACCCAATTGTCATAACTAATCAAGTGCAACTCTAATCATGTAGTGCCCTGTGTCGTAGAACCATATTCAGTGTCAGAACTTGTTGGATGGTGAAACGAGTATTTCTAAGGGAAACTCAAAGCGCATACTGTTGATTATGTGGGGGTAGCAAGTTGAGGATATATCCTTGTCATCCATAATGCAGATTGTGGAGGATGGCTTCGGTCATGCCTCATACATCTGATGTGATTGAGGACAACTGTGGTTGAACCTCATATTAGAGGGTTTTGTATACCCTAGTTTCTAGTGTCATGACTTGTACCAAGGGTGGACTAGTGGTTAGAAGCTTGACTATATGTCACTATGATGGCAGCTTTGACTAATATGTCACTGCCTTTTTACTCGTATTGACTGAGGGGAAGAGATCTTAGGATACCGACACTCCTAGATCTTTTACGGAACCAAATAGCTCTTCACAGGGATCGGTTGAACTTTGGATGGTACAATTAAAATTCCCCAGGGTATAATAAAAGACGTAAGATGGTCGTGTAGTATATCTATTTAGGGTTATACACAATGCTTCATATTGGATGATAACCCTTATTTTCTTTCTTTTCACTGAGATCATGTATAGTACAATAAGAGATAATAGATATGCTTATGTTGTAGTTATGCTCATGTTGTAAACATGCTTATGTTGTCAAATATACCGACACTGATGGTTAAGATGCTTCTGCTAGCTATGTTTAATATTGTTAGCCATGACTATGTAATTAGAAATGCTTAAATTGCTAATCATGCCTATGTAGCTCATTGTGTTATGATGTTAGTTCTACTTATGATATAGATATGTTCCCTTTATTTGAGATTCCAATATTGGTAGCCATGTTATGTTACTAGACATATTCATGATGTCAGGGATGCTTATACGACTAGATTGCTTGTGTTGTTAGCAAGGAATATGATGATAGTCAGATTAATGATAACGATTGTTATTAGATGCAATTTGATTATATTTGAGTAGATATTTATCTGAAGAAATGGATTTATTTGTTATCTATATATGCATTGATGATCATACTTGTTGCTTAGATTAATTGCTTAATCTGTTTAGCATACATGAACTGTTCAATCTGTTCAGTTGATTATTAAATACTCCAACTACTTAGTTATTGTGATGACCCGATATCAAATCAAGCTATGACCAATAAATAATTACAGAATAACCATAAGAACTGGATTAATAAAATCACTAAAAATTAAAACCATTTTGCAACGAGATCCTCCACCAAGAAACTCTTAAAGAAAGAACCAAAAGTTTAGATACGTCAGGGTTCACATTGTACATACATTGTACCATCTCATCTCAAGGATAACATATAATAGTTGCTTTGTCAAAACATATACAAAAGCAACATGAAACCTTGAGGCATGCAAGCTAAAATCTCATATTGTTTATAAAACCTTTACGTACTGACTCCAAGGACCTGAGAGTACAGAGACGACACATAGGACTTCTATCTATAAGACACAACAAATAGTACACTCAACCTGAGCTGTTACTGCTGCCCATGTTGTTGTTGTTCTTCCTCTACAATATGGTCTCTACCTCCTCATTTGCGTCCACCTAAAAATATTGGTGACCAACAGGATGAGACCTATGTCCCAGTGAGAGATATAACTCCCCGCCAATAATATTATTATCACAAGTAAGCAGTATAAAACTGAGCAGAGGTTCTTTTATATCAACAAGCATGATTAATCATTGTTATAAGCATAATAGAGTAATCTCTTCTCTTAAAGTAATGCAGTTGTATATGATAGAGCAATAAATCATCTATTCATTTTACAAGGAATATAAAGAAACATGTATAACATATATCCAATTAAGATGTATAAAAGAAGTGTACATCAACCAATGTTTTTCGTATTCGATCCTCAAGCAAATATGCTACACGGCTGATTACATATTACAATCACACTTATGCCCTGAGGAGATGAAGTATACCATTCATGCTCCAACCAACCATAAACTTCTCACAAGTCGGTACCATACAAGGTCAATGATAGAGCCGTCTGCCAATACCTCTCCCACCTCGGTCAGTAAGAGGCAGTGACATCTCATGTCAAACTGAAAAAAGAGCATGCCAGGGTATAGTGGCATCTTCGATCGGAGTTATAGCCGTAACATGCACTCTCTTAGGGGAAACCAGACCCACAACCTTCCCCAGTTATAAAATTATTGAGTCATGGCATATAGCCATACTCTGAGCCACGGGTTAATTCACCATGCTCATTACTGAGTCTATGACCACTATCGCACTCGTGCTAGGAAATGGCATATAGACAATCCCCAAGATTGTGGATGTAAGGGGATTTACTCACATATGGCCATCCAAGCTCATGCCCCTGTATATTCAAAAATATGCACTCCAAGTAATCATGTAGGAAAAACCCATTTCACCATTTCAGCAAATTCTGACGCTGATGGATCTATGGTTAGGGCAACTACATTTTATGGTTCCTAATGATTTATCAAGTGTATTACAATATTATTTTAGCATCAAACAAGTTATAAGAATCAATCATAAACAACTGCTACAAATAAAGGTGTAATACATCTATCAAATACTTTTCTAATCTTTGGAACACATTTAGATACATACACTCGGGATCTCAGTCCCTTTTCACATTACTGGGAATTCTCATCCCTTAACATCATCATTATCATGATTACTGGATCTGGGTATTCAAACCCTTAGATCATTACTGAACATTGTTACCCCTGTAACAGGTAACTATTACCTCTAGGTCCTCAGACCAAGGTATTCATACACTTGTTGTACAAGTATTTCACATAGCTCATAAGGCCCATTTAAACATCTTGTCACCTTTTACTAGGCAACAACTAATCACATGGCTCACAAGGCTATTTAAACATCTTGTCACCTCTCACTAGGCAACAACTATTCACATGGCTCACAAGGCCCATTAAACATCTTGTCACCTCTTACTAGACAAAAAATATCTTTTAGGTCATCAGACCATATAAATATTATACTTGTTATACAAGTATTTAACATGTTTCACAAGGCTTATGCAATAAAATAAACACAACCTTCCCATTATTAGGGTTAGGGTTTCCCTTTATCGCCGAATAGGATTCCAAATTCATATCATCAATCCAAACCCTAATTCATTGCTCTCCACATCTAGGAGCATACATTGATATCATAAGTATTCAATCATACTTATTTATTCTCATCATTTATCATTAAATGATTATCAACACAAAGTATGAGTTTCTCTCTCATCCTTACTAGGATATTGATTACATCATACTTTATTAACTTGGCTTAACCCTTTCTCAAGGTATGTTAGCCTACACTTATCAAAGTGCATCAAACTCATTACATATTAATGTAACAATTGACATGACACACTTCATGTGCTACTCATCCAAGTATATTGGATTTAAGGTGCACCAAGGTGTATCAACCTTGAGGTGTTGGATGTGATATTTATCATGCCTTGGTGTATCACTTCCTTCATCACCTTTAACTTACTTAAGTTCATCAACTTATCTTGTATTAGGTTATTTCCCATCCTAATACTTTATGCACTAACTCATCACATTTATCTTGTAGTGTATTGGCCATAAGTCACACACTTGAATTACCCAACTAACATTAAGTGATATGGACTCATCTCGAGTTAAGGCATTGTTGATATAGGGTTGACCATTATCAGCCACTTTAGGTGTTTCACCTATCAAGGTATTAATTATACCATTACTTGGTGTTACACTCATCACTCCTAAAAGTGTCTTTCCCTCACCTTTACAAAGTGTATCGGGTTGACTCATGTATGTCAAGTTGAACACATGTATTGGATTAGGTATATATCAGGCTAGGCATCATCATATTCCTCACACCCTTACCCATCAAGGTATCAACCTTACCAATCATATGGTGTATCACCTTCACTATACATGGGTATAACATCCTTACCTCACTTGATGATATTGGCCACACCATGCTTTAGTGTATTGGCCATCACATGTTCTAGGGTATTAACCAACTTACCACTTTTTTCATCTAGTGTATTGGGTTACCCACCATATCGTTTTAGAGATGTGTGCTCAACACCATATCATCCAAGAGGTGTATGCTTAGCCCAATATCGATTTAGAGGTGTATGCTTGATTACCATATCACCTTAGAGGTGTATGATTGCTTACCATATCACCTTAGAGGTGTATGTGTGCTTACCATATCGGGCAAGAGGTGTGTGTGTGCTTCTCACCATATCGGGAAAAGAGGTGTGTGTGTGCTTCACACCATATCGGGAAAAGAGGTGTGTGTGTTCTTCAAACCATATCGGGCAAAGAGGTGTGTTCATGCTTCACACCATATTGGACAAAGTGGTGTGTGTATGCTTCACACCATATCGAGCAAATAGGTGTGTGTGTGTGATTCACACCATATCGGGCAAAGAGGTGTGTACTTGACACTATATCATGCCTTGGGTCTTTGCTTGACCTCATATCATGCAAAAGGTATATGGTTGACACCATATCATGTTCAAGATATGAACTTCATTACCATATCATGCAAAGAGGTATAAACTCATAAGCATGTCGTGCTAGTGATGTATGTACATGACCATATCGGGCTAGAGGTGCTTGCTTGTGTGCTTGAACCCGATATCACTTTGTATCATGATACTATCATCTTCAAGCTCTAGACCTTCGTTCTAACTATTCTAGTACATGAATAACAGATCTATGCAACTATCAGAACTCATAGTTTCATCAAGTATTCAAATAAAACTCGAAATTGAAAGTAAACCATCTAGTATAGAAAAATAGGTGGTGAATAATAGCATGATTGGGTTCAAGTTATATAACCCGCCTCAAGAACAACTTCAAAGCTCCAAGCTCCAAAGCTCCACGTTCCCAAGGTATAAGATGAACTATCATAGGTTCAAGACTCGTTCACAACTCCTCTATAAGAAAAGAATCACCATATATAAGAACTTGGTGGAGAAAAAAAGAAAGGAAAGAATCACAACCGAGATCCATGCTTGAACCAAGGTTGAAGATGACCATGGCTTCACCTAAGCTTAATGGATCGAGCTTTTCCTTGCTCCTTGATTCTTATCATGATATCAAAGAGTAATAGAGTGATAGGGGTCGAAAAGATTCACGAGTAGGTGAAAGGAAGGGTGTAACATCCCTCTTTTCAGGAGTAAAATAAAACCTTTTATGTAGTTTTCTTTAAATGATATTTTGTTAAGGATCTTAAGGAAAAATTTCCAAAATAGTTTTACTTCTAGGGTTTCAATGCAAAGAGAAATAATAAAAGGGCTCAAAATAAGTTTTTTTCCTTTATTTTAATGTGTCATATTTGTGTAATAATGGCAAGGTGTTTTCCCTTTTCTTTTATGAAATAAGTTTAAAAGATTTGAAAGGGAAAGAGAGAGATAAAGAAGTAAGAAATTCGAAATATAAGAGACTTGGGCAAAAAGTATGCTTTTCCTTTTTATATATTTTAAGATAAAACCCCAAATGTTCATTTTCTCTCTCCTCTTCTTGGAATTGCCAAAAAAGAAATAATAATGTGCCCCTTATTCATTTATTTTGAAAATATGAGAAAATATACTCTCTTGGAATCATCAAGCCACTTTGTTTTTTATTTTATAAATATATAAGAAGGAAGTGATATCCCCCTTGTTTCCTCTCTCATCCAAATAAAGTGCATAAAAAGGCAATAAATAAGTGTGCCATGACTCTGAATGAGACAAATAGTTATAATCTCGAATTATGGAGTAAAATTCCACAAAACAAAGTTTCTCCTTAATTATTTAATCAGTTTGTACACTTAAATTAAGATAAGAAACAAAAATAGAAAATATGGACTTAACGTTGAGAAAACCTAAATCTAATTGGCTAGGATTATTCTAGACCTATTAATTAGTCAATGGTCCAAATTTGGACTCATTTGGACTTTGTTTGACCCTTCAATTAAAATAGGAAAGTTTTGTATTTATTTTGATTAGATTTGTATTCAATGCACTTGTTTTCCCTATGGTTCCGGGATTTATTTCCTTGTCACGTCTTTCCTTTCTTTTCCTTATACACGTGCCTTTTCTGACCATCGGATCAAGATATGACGGTGTCGGCATCATCCCCTACCTCCTGTCACTTAAGGCAGGTGGGGCGCCGACAATCTATTATTTCATAATAGATTTCTCTCTGTGTACTCGCTCTCTCCTCGCGATTCTTTCTCTCCCGGGTTCGTCGCCCTCTCGTGCACCAAATGAGCCCTTGCCCATGGGCTCCCGTGCTATATACATGAAACGCCCATTAGGGCTTGGACTGCTCTCTCCTCCAAAAGACACAGTCGCCGCCTCTGCCTTCCCCACTGGCCGATCAAGACCCCAAGAGCACCCCCTATCCTGAAGGGGTACTCCTCCACCTTTGATTTAACTCGTAGTGCTCCTGAACTCCCCAACCTATACCTCCTCCTTCTTTGGCGATGGTGGATCAATGCACGCTGGTACGAGCACCTCGGCCCGATTAAACACACAAAATATAGGAGTGACTTTGAATCAGGGAGACTGAATTAGGGTTTGCTCCAATAAAGGTAAGCGGGTCCATGCACTTTGAGTATTTAAGTAATGGTTTTCAATTTCTTTAAGATTATTGCATCATGATGATAAAGTTAAACCATGTGATAGCTATGTATTCAATTTTCAAAAAGAACTTGAATTAATGTTCCCCAAAAGTTATTATATGATGCCTATACTTTTAAGTTTTATGTTCAAGAACTTATGTCATGATCAAATGAAATTCAAATAAAGTGAAGAACTGCCAAGTTATTGATTAATCATGTAATTGATTATGTTATTTTGTCCTCATTATGCTAATGTTGAGTCCTCGGGCCTTATGAGTTCAAATGGAACATTATGGCACTCAGGTGCAAATCATGAGCTCAAATGGAGCATTATTATGGCACTAAGGTGCAAATCATGAGCTCAAGTGGAGCATAGTTATGGCACATTTGTGCAAATCATGAGTTCAAGTGGAACATCTGTTAAGCCTATGGGCCTTATGAGAACAGTTGGTGCATAAGAATAGAGGACATTATAATTAACCATTAAGAGCATATTATGTGAATCAAGGATTTATTGTCCAGTTACTTTTATAATTTTTCTTGTTGCCAGTTATTATGTTAGTATAATAATACTCAATTCCGCTTACTCTAACATATTTTCCATTTTGAATGCATGGATGGGGACGTGATTTCTATAGGAGGAAAGAATAAGGAAGGAGCTTAAGCGAGGAACATACATCTCGAGGAATCTTCAAGAAGAAAAGACCTAGTGGGGTGCCATTTACCAAGATGATCCAAAGTTTAGATAGCATTACATCATGTATGGTCTTGCTACCAAAGTAGATTAAGTGTATTTGATGTAGTTTCCTTTTACCAAAAAGCTATGTATGAATCATATTTACATAATGCAAAGTGTTTCATTTATTCAAATTGCAAATGAATATCATGTTTGTGACACCCCCTTGAGTAAAGTGCTTCCACTCAGTGATTTATACATGTGATGAAAAGTGGGGTGTTACATTATGATATTAGAGTAATTTGGTAAATGTCCACTAGGCAATGTATGATTCATATGTTCTAACCCTAGGTATAGAGAGATATTAGAAATCAAAGTAGAAGTCTAAGTTAAGAGACATAAGTTTAGATAATGATTAGGGTTATGTGCCTAGATGTTTTGGGTTTTTATGTTAACTCTAAAATTGTATGTAGCATTCTCTCTCTTCTTCCCATGTGTTTGTGGTATGGGACATAGGCTTGTGGGATTTTGTAGAGAGAATATTATGTGCAAGGATCATGGTTGTCTTGTCCTTTCAAGTGCATGTGGTATGGGACATGTGTACGAGGAAGGTTCTAAGATAGGTGTGATAAAACTGTCACCTCTACATACATGAGCAGACGACATGTATCCAAAGGAGACAAGAAATTATGAGTTAGCATTAAAAGTTTGAGACATATAGTCACTTAAACTTACTCATATACGTAGTAAAACCAAACATGCATACTAGTATAGATAATTTGACATACACAGGTGAGTTGAAGTCAATATAATACCAAGAACCTAGATTTTGTGTGTAAAACTATGAAATTTACTTAAGAGGTAAGAAGAACCCTAAGGTGGGTAGTAGCCTAAGGAAAATTTCGAGGAGGAAATTTAATTAAGGTGGGTAGAAATGTAACATCCCTCTTTTCAGGAGTAAAATAAAACATTTTATGTAGTTTTCTTTAAATGATATTTTGTTAAGGACCTTAAGATAAAATTTCCAAAATAGTTTTACTTCTAGGGTTTCAATGCAAAGAGAAATAATAAAAGGACTCGAAATAAGTTTTTTCCTTTATTTTAATATGTTGTAAATATTTGTGTAATAATGGCAAGGTGTTTTCCCTTTTCTTTTATGAAATAAGTTTAAAAGGTTTGAAAGAGAAAGAGAAAGATAAAGAAGTAAGAAATTCGAAATATAAGAGACTTGCGCAATAAGTATGCTTTTACTTTTTATATATTTCAAAATAAAACCCCAAATGTTCATTTTCTCTCTCCTCTTCTTGGAATTGCCAAAAAAAGAAATAATAATGTGCCCCTTATTCATTTATTTCAAAAATATGAGAAAATATACTCTCTTGGAATCATCAAGCCACTTTCCTTTTCATTTTATAAATATATAAGAAGGAAGTGATATTCCCCTTATTTCCTCTCTCATCCAAAGAAAGTGCATAAAAAGGCAATAAATAAGTGTGCCATGACTCTGAATGAGACAAATAGTTATAATCTCGAATTATGGAGTAAAATTCCACAAAAGAAAGTTTCTCCTTAATTATTTAACCAGTTTGTACACTTAAATTAAGATAAGAAACAAAAATAGAAAATATGGACTTAACATTGAGAAAACCTAAATCTAATTTGCTAGGATTATTCTAGACCCTTTAATTAGTCAATGGTCTAAATTTGGACTCATTTGGATTTTGTTTGACCCTTCAATTAAAATAGGAAAGTTTTGTATTTATTTTGATTAGATTTGTATTCAATGCACTCATTTTCCCTATGGTTCCGGGATTTATTTCCCTATCACGCCTTTCCTTTCTTTTCCTTATATGCATGCATTTTATGACCATCGGATCAAGATCTGATGGCGTCAGCGTCATCCCCTACCTCCCACCACTTAAGGCAGGTGGGGCGCCGACATCCTATTATTTCATGACATATTTCTCTCTCTGTACTCACTCTCTCCTCATGATTCTTTATCCCCCGGATTCGTCGCCCTCTCGTGCACCAAATGAGCCCTTTCTCGTGGGCTCTCGTGCTATATACATGAAACGCACATTAGGGCTTGGACTGCCCTCTGCCAAAAGACGCATCTGCCGCCTCTGCCTTCCCCACTGGCCGATCAAGACCCCAAGAGCACCACCTATCCTGAAGGGGTACTCCTCCACCTTCAATTTAACTCATAGTGCTCCCAAACTCCCCGACCTACACCTCCTCCTTCTCCGGCGACAGTGGATCACTACACGCTGGTACGAGCACCTCAGCCTGATTAAACACACAGAATATAGGAGTGACTCCAAATCAAGGAGACTGAATTAGGGTTTGCTCCAATAAAGGTAAGTGGGTCCATGCACTTTGAGTATTTAAGTAATGGTTTTCAATCGCTTTGAGATTATTATATCACGATGATCAAGTTAAACCATGTGATAGCTATGTATTCAATTTTTAGAAAGACCTTGAATTAATGTTCCCCAAAAGTTATTATATGATGCCTATACTTTTAAGTTTTATATTCAAGAACTTATGTCATGATCAAACGAAATTCAATTAAAGTGAAGAACTACCAAGTTATTGATTAATCATGTAATTGATTACGTTATTTTGTCCTCATTATGTTAATGTTGAGCCCTCGGGCCTTATGAGTTCAAATGGAACATTATGGCACTCAGGTGCAAATCATGAGCTCAAGTTAATTATGGCACTCAAGTGCAAATCATGAGCTCAAGTGGAGCATAGTTATGGCACATTTGTGCAAATCATGAGTTCAAGTGGAACATCAGTTAAGCCTACGGGCCTTATGAGCACAGTTGATGCTTAAGAATAGAGGACATTATAATTAACCATTAAGAGCATATTATGTGAATCAAGGATTTATTGTCCAGTTACTTTTATAATTTTTCTTGTTGTCAGTTATTATGTTAGTATAATAATACTCAATGTCGCTTACTCTAATGTGTTTTCTGTTTTGAATGCATGGTTGGGGACGTGATGTCCACAGGAGGAAAGAATAAGGAAGGAGCTTAAGTGAGGAACATACATCTCGAGGAATCTTCAAGAAGAAAAGACCTAGCGGGGTGCCATTTACCTAGATGATCCAAAGTTTAGATAGCATTACATCATGTATGGTCTTGCTACCAAAGTAGATTAAGTGTATTTGATGTAGTTTCCTTTTGCCAAAAAGCTATGTATGAATCAGATTTACATAATGCAAAGTGTTTCATTTATTCAAATTGCAAATGAATATCATGTTTGTGACACCCCCTTGAGTAAAGTTCTTCCACTCAGTGATTTATACATGTGATGAAAAGTGGGGTGTTACAAAGGGTATATATCCTTGAGGTTCATGGGAGAGAGTGTAAGAGGTGTCATCACCTTACTACTAGTAGGTGCCACATGGCCATGCATGGATTGACACATGTAATTACATGCATTCCATCTTTATCTTGCCATGCAAAATAAAAATTTGAGGATAATGCAAGGGATAAGGGTCGGCCCCCTTTGGTTATCTTCTAGGGAAAGCCACTTCCACTCACATTATTATTATATTCACAATTCAATGCAACCTTTCCCAAGGAAAGTTGCAAGCCTATATCCATTGCTTTATTGAGGTGCTTAGCTCGTTTTTGCAAAGGCAAAGAGTTAAAAACACGATATGGGGGTCTCCTCTTTGGATCCTTGGCTGATAGGGACTGCCATTTAACACTACAACCCGATACACTCAATACAAGCTCAAATTATGGTTTCCATTCAACCCCTTTCTTGGTCTTTTCATCACCAAGAATACTACCACTCATAAATTATTAAAACCTGGTATCTCATTTATTCTATCTCCTCTAAATGATACATAGAGGAAGTAGGAACACTCTAGAGGTGGTATTTTGCATATCAACCCTACATTTTGGGTAATTTACAATTTGTACCAAAATTGATGCACAAGGTACTAGCATTATTCAAACAAGTTCAAACTTGTCATTTAGGCTTTCCACAAGACACCACTTAGCATCATTCTCTCTATTATGATGTGAAAACACTTAAGACACATTCAACATGTGACATTTTGCAATATAACTCCTCATCTTGGGTAAATTGCACTTTGGTCCAAAATAAAGGAACATTGCTCAAACAACATTCAATCATGACCAAACTTGAAACATAAGTGTGTCACATGATAACAAAACACCTTAGAGGATTATATAAAAGTTATAAGCAACTTACTTAGCCAAAATAAATAGGGTTAACTCATAACCCAGGTCAGGGTCATTATAGTTAATTACTATTTAAAATGTTGTAATCAATAAGCATTGTTGGAGGTTATATCTCTTGTTGGGATATGGGTCTCACCCTTATGGTTCACCACATTTTTTTAGGTAATCGTAAGTGACAAAAAAAACATGTGGCAACAAAGAGGAGCTATAGTAATGAATCATTGAGAAAGTTGATTAGATGTCTAGTGTGTCCTAGAGTCGTCCATGTACTCTCAGGTCCGGGCAGGAAAATTTTGTATATGGTGTTTCAAATGAATCAGACTTTTGTTAGCATATTAATATTTTTTGTGTGGCATATACAAATATTGTTCTCCAGTGTATAGATGTTGTAGCTAAGGAAATAAAATAATTTGTATCAAATTCTTGGCATAGTATGGATACAAGAAAGATGTGCTCTTATGCAAATGTTTTTGAGTGAGTGTTGATGTTGAAATTGGTTTTAATTTACCCATATTTTTGGGTATGTGATTAATTAGTGATTGATTGCATTTTATGTTTTGAGTAATCTTGTTTAGTGTAATGAGTTCTCACAAAGAATATGTTCATTCTTATTATGTCCCTAGTTAGATGTTACTGTGGAAGGTAGATAGACAACAATAACACTTAAGATTAGAGTGTGTGTTAGTTGATGACAAAATCTCATCATTCATGATATGTGATATTAAACCAAGCACACATATACTTGTTAGGGAACAATGTATAGACCTACCTTGAGTGTGACACATGGAAACCATAATTGGTGGTCATAGTCATCTCTCATAGTGAAGGTGGTGATTGTGGTTCTTGTTGGTATGTATGCCCTGAGAGCCAATCATGGGATGATTGGTGGGATACATTAAGATTGATTTGATAAAGATCAAAGGCAAGCTTCCAATTCTTTCTGGTTCAGTCATATGAGATAATGATAGAACATATTGAATGTCTAGAATGACAGTACTCAATGACGTATGCCTTTAGGTTCAGGACCTGAACGATGAAATCATACAGATGCTAAGAGTTTGTACATTCTTGTTATGTCCCTAGTCGGATGTAATTGTGGAAGGTAGATAGACAGCAATGACACACAAGACTAGATTGTGGTGTTGGTTGATGATAGAATCTCATTAGTCATGATATGGAGATATCAAACCAAACATATTTGTACTTTTTGGAGAACAAGTTTACCGAATAAACCCACTGTGAGTTTGACACATGGAACCATGGCATGGTAGTCACAGTCAGTTCTCACAGTGATGGTGATGAGTGTGATTCTTTGACCGGAAATCACTGCACTCAACACATGTCGTTGGGTACACTTTGACATCATCAAATGCAGTCCTAAAACATGGATTGTTATAAAGGTGACGATTAGGTGGCTTTGACACATGGGGCTTTTGAGGGGTGAGTGATATATATGGGATTTGTCCCTCCTGGGGGAGTTTGATATCCATGGCCACTTGATGAGTAGGATTGAGATAGGCGTGCACACACATGTGTGAATCAATATGTGATATTGATGTCATACATATCTCCTTCAATATACTCTGAGATCAAGAAAATGAATGAACGTTGATAGGATGATTGTTCCATGCCTTGAGTTCATTTGGGATATCAGTGATAAAGGAATTATACATTCACTGTAACGCCATTCACAGATTGTAGGATTGAAAGTTGTTCTCCAACTTTCTATTTCACTTGGGTAGCACTGATGTGCGACTAGGCACTGCTCTTTGCTTGTGAAATCATAAGTGTTACGGACTTTCACTGCCAACGTGAAATGGACCTGCAGGGTCACACACATAGGATTTAACCTGGAAGAGGAGTTTATCCACAAACCATGTTTAGATTGATTACTAAAGGAGTTTATTAGTTCAATTAAACACTCAATCAATTGGTAGCTCAATATCATAGTGTTCAAGGTGTTGGACCGATTGATTAGAGTATCGGATTGATTGAAACTGCAATTGACTGATTTGCACAAGTATGCTACTCCAACTGATCGGCTCATGTGATGAACCGATCGGCTCAGGTTGGTGAACTGATCGGCTCAATTGGTGAGATGATCCGCTCATGTGCAATGAACTGATCGACTCAAATGTTGAACCGGTTGGCTCATGTGACCAACCAAGATCGTTTGGAAAGTCAGAAGACTATTTTGCATATACAATTTGTTTCACTTGTACAAATTTGATTTGGACAAGGATTAATATTTGATTAATCGGAGACAAATTTGAAAGTCAATTTGAGTTGGATTAGGACCACGAACCGATCGGCTCAGAAGTGAACTGATCGACTCAGGTGCCCCCACCGATCGGTTGAGGTGTGAACCGATCGGCTCAACTCCCCAACCGACCATTCCATGTATGAAACGATCAGTTCAGGTGGCGCAGTTGGTTGTTTTGTGAAAATCTCAAACCATTCTACTCCTGCTTTAATCCCGAATTGCCTGGGATAGGGAACCATGTACCATGACCCTCATATATATAGGGGTAGTGGGGGCTTCTCAAGTACACAACTCAGTGCACCAGTTGCTCTGCAAAGTTGTCATTCTCTTTGGTTTTGGTAACCGAGAGAGCACGAGCAAGTGCTACCCGATAAGGGAGGCACAACAAGGGAAAGACAACTACAGAAAGGCAACTGGTGGCAGGAGAGTGTGTCGATGACTAGTGTGCCGATAGGAGGGTGAGAATCCTTCCGATTCCTTGTGGGACAAGGAGATCAGAGTTCCAGGTGGTCCGTGTGGACTACTTCAGAGGCGGGAGACTTCTTCCACTCAGAGGATAGCTGTCAATCCCGACAGTCTTGGTAAGACCAGGAGCTGCACAGACACTGTCCAAGACTGGAGGTGAAAACCGCGCAAGCCGTGAGGTAACGTCGCCGAGCAAGCCTTTGGACAAGGTATGCCTCTACAAACCATCCTTTCCTATTGTATAGAAGTTGACACGATTCCTTTATTCTAAGTTTGGGAGAAGAAATTTTTTGTTTTCATTGCCTTCTCTGTCTCTCCTAAAATCCAACAGTGGTATCAAAGCCACGTCAACTGCTCTATGCTTTAGGATTATCGATATGATTGATTTTGGTTTGTCGCATTTATTTATTGCATACGATGCGAATAAAATTGGCTTTATGCATTACCAATCATAAATCCACAAATCCCAATATACATATATGATATGTAATATGAATGCACTCGATACGTGTTTCCCTTAAATGAGTTTTATGGTGGATGTATAGTGTGGTTATGGCCAATAAACCCTATGTATGTGTGCTTGGTTGTATGTGGATTGCTTTCATATCAGTTTGCACACCGATTCCCTATCTCCTATTCCTAATGTAACTCGAGATAACTTGAGATTTCTTTCCTACCTTTGCTCCCCCCAAATGTAACTTGGGGTTTCCCAATTTAAATGTAAATAGGATAGATCTTTTATTTCCTGTTATGTCAAAGAATGGTGGACAACCTGAAGACAACTGAGATGATCGGTTCAAGGCGTGAACCGATCAGTTGGCAATCGAGATGACCAGTTCATGGATCGAGACGATCGGGCGGCGACCATGAGGAGATGTATGATGACCAGGAAAACCGATCAGTTGGAGGAGCCAACCAATCGGCTGGTGGCACCCAACCGACCAACCTAATGGTGAGCCGATCAATCATGGAGATGAGTTGATCAAACCCAGAACGGCAAAGCACAGAGTTCATATTTTACAGGTTGCATGTGATGTGGACCTAGATGACCGTGATTCCTCTTGGCTCGAGGAATCACATTAGGATGGCCATAATCATTGCTTTTATCGTTTTGCATGTTTTCTGTGGGATATAGCATGTATATGATACATACTATGTATTGTGGTGATTGGATATGTATATGTACCTATAAAAACCAAATCCCTCATTAAATATTAAAGCTTTAGATGCGTTCCAAATGCGACACATGTGAAAATCTTGATCGGCCAAGTGTGGGCACGCCCTAGCATGGTGCACCGTCTATCTCGTAGAAGCGTGAAGGATGAATGTGTGGGTCTGCCCTAGCAGGGTGCATGTTCATCGTGTTGGCTTTGGGTCGGACTTAACAAGGTGACCTAGATAGGATCTAGTACCTTGAGGCATGGAGGTGATCATGGCAAGGAGTTTCATATGACATCTTTCAAGAGTTGCATATGATGCAATTGGCAAAAGTTGCCTACCTAAAAGATCTAAGTTGTGGGTGACAGCCCTAGTTGGTCCTTGACTCAGAGGATTTCAGGATCTTGACCCACTAGAAGATTGTACACTGCAATCTTCCGAATTGATGGTGAGGGCTATCAATTTGAACTAAAATAGTGGGAGTGATAATTAATTAAAGTCCTAATTATATCGTCAACTTTTCAAATCAATCAAATAAGTCAAAATTGAGTTTTGGACTAAATTGCATATATTTCCTTTTGTAGTACAAATGACAACAAACAACAATCACTTTTCGTTACGATCGGTCCTTGAGAAGGACAAGTTGAATGGGACTAACTTCCATGACCGGTTTAGGACATTGAGAATTGTTCTCACTCAAGAGTGAAAGCTCTATGTCCAGGATACTCCAGTTCTAGAGGAACCTGCTCCTACCGCACCAAAGGCAAAAAGGGATGCTTATAAGAAGCATTCTGATGATGCCATTGATGCAAAGTGCTTGATGTTATGCTCCATGAACCATGAGTTGCAGAGACAACATGAGAACATGGGTGTCATTGAGATGATTCAGCATCTCAAGAACATGTATGAAGATCAAGCACGACAAGAGAGATATGATGTCTCAAGGGTGTTGTTCAAGTGTGTCATGACAGAAGGAGATCCAGTTGGTCCTCACACGCTCAAGATGACTGGGTATGTGGAGAACCTGATGAGACTGGGATTTCCTCTGAGCTAAGAGTTGGCTACTGACGTGATACTGCAATCGTTGCCAGAATCCTACAGTCAGTTTGTGATGAACTACAACATGAACAACTTTGACAAGTCGTTTACAGAGTTGTTGGGCATGTTGAGGATAGTTGAGACACAAATGAAGAAGGACAACTCTAAGTCTCTGATGATGATCAGCAGCAAGAAAGGCAAGTCCAAGTGCAAGGGTAAGGGAAAGGCTAAAAAAGGTTCTGATGCTAGCCAGGAGCCCAAGGCATCTTCATCTCTCAAGGCCAAAGGAGGTGTGACCAAGAGAGGCAATTGCCACCATTGTCAAAAGCCAAGACATTGGAAAAGGAATTGTCCACTCTATCGGGAAGAACTAAAGAAGAAGGAGGCGACAGACGTCTCCACCTGAAGGTGTCTTGAAATAAACTTGTAACACTTTTTGAGGTATATGATACCAAGATATAAAGTGTAAAGCACACAATAAATGGGGCAAATGTTGCCGCCATAGATAGGAGTACTTTAGTTTATTTCATCCTTGAAGGAATGTAATAGAGTTATGAACTGCTATTTCATATTTTCCAATGGATAGAAACACTTTTTTTTTGCATATTGTATGACAATGATTGCAATTAATAAAGATGATGTTTCAATTTCAAAGATATGATTTTTATGGCAATGCCTTGTTTATCTTATGGTACTTGGTATGCATAAGATAAAATGATACCTAAAAGTTATTGATAACTTAAACAATCAAATTAGCATTAAATCATGAGAAATTCATTTCTAATTTCCATATGAAGGATAAATCTAGACTTTTTTGGTTAGAGAACCAGTAAAAGACATGAATCTCTTGAACATGATTAATCAATCTTCACTAATAGTAGTGGGAGAATGATTATCTTATTAGGTATAATACATGTGATGTATTTACATACCTATTGGAGCAAATGCTAATACTTCAAACAGTGTTTAGAGAAATACCAAATATGAATACCTTGAAGTGTTCAAGAATATCATAGATGAAGTACAAATTTGGTAAAGTGTTAATTCTTGATGAGATCAATGAATGAAATACTTGAACTAAATGTTTGAGATCCTTATGAGTGATTATGATAGTGTATCATAGTGAAATCATGATTAAGGCATGGTGATGTCTAAATCAAAAGGAGTCATACTCTAAGGAGTTAGAGGATGATTATCAAATAACTAAATTCTTCTTAAATAAAGAATACCCCACACTAATAAACGACATTAAGAATCACAAGGAGTCGTGAGTTCTTATATACTTGACAGATACACCTTGATTATCTATGTGATGAGTTGGTCATGTGATGAGTCAACTATCTAGATAAATATGAGGAACCGGATTTTGAGTTATGGTTTAGGACCAATACATCCTAAATGAATTCCATGTGAACCATAAGGTATGACCTTGATGATAGTACCCATTGGGATAAAATCCATAAGTGCTAATGAGTCTTAAGCGTTAAGACACATGGATAACATTTGGGAAGGATGATGCTTGTTGCAACTTAATGACTGAGAGATTTGCATACGGATACTGAAACATCATTCCTATAAGGAATAAAACAAGGATGTGTACATGACACAACCTATAAGGTTTATGAATCCATTAATGCAAATAAAGTCTATAAGTTATAATGGACTAATCAATGTGATTGATTGAGTACAAGTAACTCAGAGCTAGGATCTTTACTTTGATAATATAGTCAAAGGGTTTGACTGATATAATAAAGATAAAGAGAGATCTGTGATTTAGTAGGAGTATATTCACATTCCACATGTTGGTGTGAAATGAAATGTTCTAGAATGGAAATCCAAAGTGCAAATTATCTTTAAGGAAGAAAGAGACGTTTCCTATGTGATAGGAATAGATATCTATAGAGATAGTTCTCGAAAACCTCTTGACCTAAAAAGAGAAAGCATGCATTGGCAATCTATACTGAAGGATTCAATGTGCATAGATACAGTGGGAGAAAACTTATCCATGTTACATGGAGTTGGTATCCCAAGGCCAAGTGTCCAATTCTTATGAAGAATGGGAACACTAAGAATAGATATAGATCTATCATGTATGTAATCATCCCATCATCTTGCATGTATGGACATGGCAAGAACAAAAGGCATTCATCTTGTATGTAGGACATGACAATATGATATGCTCATCCTGATAACTTGTATGTGGGTCATGACGAGTGGATGTCTGTCTAGTTCCAGTAAGGGTTACTGGAATACCAATAGAACTTGATGAGTACTTGAGAAGTACTAGTTCTATGGAAATAAGGAAGGGTTCACTATAAAAGTTACACTGATGTGAACTTCCGAACAGGACAGAAAATTAATCACAAAATGTATATGGGATATATAAAAGTGAATGTTTGTTGATAAATGGAAACGTTCCATTAAAATCATTTTAAAAGGAAATGTCGAGTATCTGTGTGTTAGAGAACAACAGTGGATACTATATGGATCTAGGAGTTCATTGAGATGAACTTATAGTTATTCTGGTCATTGATGACAAGTTAGGAGTGCTTTGTCATGTAATATAGCTAAAGGTTAGTAAAGGAATACTAGATCGCATATTACAACAACTTCATCTTATATGTGTGACGTACAACGAAGATATGAGAGACATGCAATTAATACTGACTTTGGCAAAGTGTTTCCATAATTCACTGTGTTAACACTAGAGCATAGTAACATGTGGGACATGTTTGAATATCACTATGAATATGATTCAAAGGGTGATTGGCTCGTAGTGCAAGTGGGAGTCTGTTGGTATGTATGCCCTGAGAGCCAATCATGGGATGATTGGTGGGATACATTAAGATTGATTTGATAAAGATCAAAGGCAAGCTTCCAATTCTTTCTGGTTCAGTCATATGAGATAATGATAGAACATATTGAATGTCTAGAGAATGGTAGTACTCAATGATGTATGCCTTCAAGTTCAGGACCTGAATGATGAGATCATATGGATGCTAAGAGTTTGTACATTCTTGTTATGTCCCTAGTCGGATGTCATTGTGGAAGGTAGATAGACAACAATGACACACAAGACTAGATTGTGGTGTTGGTTGATGACAGAATCTCATTAGTCATGATATGGAGATATCAAACCAAATACATAGGTACTTGTTGGAGAACAAGTTTACCGTACTGACCCACTGTGAGTTTGAAACATGAAACCATGACATGGTAGTCACAGTCAGTTCTAACAGTGATGGTGATGAGTGTGATTCTTTGACCTGAAATCACTGCACTCAACACATGTCATTGGGTACACTTTGACATCATCAAATGCAGTCCTGAAACATGGGTTGTTATAAAGGTGATGATTGGGTGGCTTTGACACATGGGGCTTTTGAGGGGTGAGTGATAGATGTGGGATTTGTCCCTCTTGAGGGAGTTTGATGTCCATGGCCACTTGATGAGTAGGATTGAGATAGGCGTGCACACGCAAGTGTGAATCAATATGTGATATTGATGTCATACATATCTCCTTCAATCTACTCTGAGATCAAGAAAGTGAATGAACGTTGATAGGATGACTGTTCCATGACTTGAGTTCATTCGGGATATCAGTGACAAAGGAATTATACATTCACTGTAACACCATTCACGGATTGTAGGATTGAAAGTTGTTCTCCGAATTTCTATTTCACTTATGTAGCACGGATGTGCGACTAGGCACCGCTCTTTGCCTATGAAGTCATAAGTGTTATGGACTTTCACTACCAACGTGAAATGGACCTGTAGGGTCACACACATAGGATTTAACCTGGAAGAGGAGTTTATCCACAAACCATGTTTAGATTGATTACTAAAGGAGTTTAGTAGTTCAATTAAACACTCAATCAATTGATAGCTCAATATCATAGTGTTCAAGGTGTTGGACCGATTGATCAGAGTATCAGATTGATTGAAACTGCAATTGACTGATTTACACAAGTCTGTTGCTCCAACCGATCGGCTCATGTGATGAACCAATTGGCTCAGGTTGGTCAACCGATTGGCTCAACTAGTGAGATGATCCGCTCATGTGCAATGAACTGATCGGCTCAAATGTTTAACCGGTCGACTCAAGTGACCAACCGAGATCGTTTGGAAAGTCAGAAGACTATTTTGCAAATACAATTTGTTTCACTTGTACAAATTTGATTTGGACATGGATTAATATTTGATTAATCAGAGACAAATTTGAAAGTCAATTTGAGTTGGATCAAGACCACAAACCAATCAGCTCAGAAGTGAACTGATCAGCTCAGGTGCCCCACCGATCGGTTGAGGTATGAACCGATCAACTCAACTCCCCAACCGACCGTTTCATGTATGAAATGATCAGTTTAGGTGGTGCAGTTGGTTGTTTTGTGAAAATATCAAACCCTTCTACTCCTGCTTTAATCTTGCATTGCTCGGGATAGAGAACCCTATCCCATGACCCTCCTATATATAGGGGTAGTGGGGGCTTCTCAAGTACACAACTCAGTGTACCAGTTGCTCTGCAAAGTTGTCGTTCTCTTTGGTTTTGGTAACCGAGAGAGCCGGAGCAAGTGCTACCCGATAAGGGAGGCACAGTAAGGGAAAGACAACTACAGAAAGGCAACTGGTGACAGTAGAGTATGTCGGTGACTAGTACACTGACAGGAGGGTGTGAATCCTTCTGATTCCTTGTGGGACAAGGAGATCGGAGTTCCAGGTGGTCCATGTGGACTACTTCAGAGGGGGAGACTTCTTCCGCTCAGAGGATAGCTGTCAATACCGATAGTCCCAGTAAGACCAGGAGCTACACAGACACCGTCCAAGACTGGAGGTATAGACCGCACAAGCCGTGAGGTAACGTCGCCGAGAAAGACTCGGGACAAGGTATGCCTCTACAAACCATCCTTTCCTATTGTATAGATGTTGACGTGATTCCTTTATTATGGGTTTGGGAGAAGAAAATTTTTGTTTCCGCTGCCTTCTCTGTCTCCCCTAAAACCCAACAGTTCTTAGACCTAAAATCACTACATTCATCACATGTCATTCGATATACTTTGACATCATCCAACGTAACCCTGAATAAGGATTGACATAACGATGATGATTGGGTAGTTGTGACACATGGGGATTGACTGTGAGTGATGTAGATGAGACTTGTCCCTCGGATTGGAGTTTAATATCTTGGCCACTTGATAAGCTAGATTAATAAACGCATGCACATGCACATGCTCATGCACATGCACATGCACATGTGAATCAATATATGATATTGAGGTCACATATATCTTAGACAGTGGGCTCTGGTTGAAGGAACATGGATTGAAAATTGAGAGGATGATGATTCCATGCCTCAAGTTCATTCCAAGATATCAGAGATAAAGGAATTATACAATCACTGCAACACCTTATACAGATTATAGGTTGAATTTGTTCTCCAACTTTCCATTCACTTGGGTAATGTTGATGTGTGACTAAGCACCACTCTTTGCTTGTGATGTCATATACTAGTTATGGACATTCACTGCCAATGTGATATGGGACCTATAGGTCCACACACATAGGATACACCTAGAAGAGGAGTTTAATCACAAATGATAATTGAATTGATTACCAAAGTGTTTGGTATTTAATTTGAGCAATGGGTCAACTGACTGGACTCCTAACTGACTGTTTCAAGTGTTGAACTGACATGTTGGAGTGTCATGTTGATTAGAAATTGAATTGGTTGAGTTCTGCTTGAACTGGGGAGTGAATCGACCGGTTCACATAGTGAATTGATTAGCTTGGATCACCAATCGTGGGGTTGGGGTTGTGAGACGACCGACTCATAAGGGCGACACACCCAGTTCATGGAGAAATTTTATTGCATCAATGATTAGTTTTGACATCATGTTGAACATTAAATGGATTCGAGTTTCCAATTCATATGTGATTGGAAAATATGATGAAATAACTGGTTCATTGCACGAACTGATTTGCTCGCATGTGAACCAATCTGTAACATCCCTGACCTGGGTTATGCTTTAACCCTAGCTGTTTTGATTAAGAAAGATGATTATAATTTTAATCTTATCTTGTGAAAAGTAATTATGCCTCATCAGGAATTTATGTTTCAATTTTGGTCCTATTTGAATAATGTTGAAGCAATGTTTGCTTATTTAGGACTAAAGTGCAAATTACCCAAGTTGAGGGGTTAACTTGCAAATGTTACATAAAAATATGTTTCTATGATATTGATACATAATAAGAATGAATATGATGTAGTGGAATGGTTTCCACAAGCTTGGGCACCAAGATAAAGCTTGTAGAGCAATGTTTGTGCATTAAAATCTAGTTTTGGTGTAAAGTCCAATTTACCCAAAAACTAGGGTTCAATATGCAAATTACCACTTCACTAAGGTCCCTAATGTTTCTTGACATCATTTAGAGTAAATAAAATGAGAGGGGAACCTCATTTGAGTTAAGTTGGAGGAGAGAGAATCTTGATATTAAAATAATCAAGATTTAATCCTAATTGAAACCCTAATTCAATTTAGGGCAAAAATGAATGTATTAATTAAAGGGCTTTCAACCAAAATTAAAATGGTTGGATTCATATGTGTGTGATGTCCTTGAGCTTGGAAACGACCACGAAAATATCCAAGGGAGTGGATAACTCACACACAATTTTATAAGAAAAAGAAATATCCACTCACATATGGATATTAATATAATATGATTTAAGGTGCTTGATTTGATTTTCCTTAAATCATGGATAATTGAGAGGGATAAGAGGAAAAAAAGATAGCCTCTTCCCTAAGGAAGATGAGGGGGAAGAGGCGGCCACATTTTTGGGAATAATTGGATTTTTGCAAAGTACATTCTCTCTCATTGAATTTTTTTATAAAAGGACCTTTTACAAACCAAATGAAAGGCTTTTTCATTTGCACTTCTTCTCCTTGCTTGGAAACCGACCAAGGGAGCTAGGGAGGACCTGGAGGACGACCCCCAACCTGTTGGTAAGGTTATTGATCCATTTCACCTTGATTCCATGGTGGAAATCAAAAATAAATTATGGATTTCTTCTTATTTCGATCTCCTCTTCAACCCTAGCCAATCTTTTCAACCAAAAGCTTAAGGACGAGCCTAGGGGGAGTTGCAAGAGCTTCATCCACCATTATTGCCATGAGCTTGGAGATTTGGAGCCCAATTGGAGGCGGGTTTTATAACTTGAAACCCTAACTTTGTTATTGCATTCAATTCCCCATCATATAATGATCATTTCTCTAGTTACAATCAATGATTTGGTTGATTGATGCAATTTCCATGGAAATCACAGCAGGTTTCGTGTGTCTAGAGCTTGATGATGATGACATAATCATAAGCACACACCTCTCCAAATATCTAGACCAAACGGTTCCAATCAAATGTCCAAACGGTTTGTGTTTTGCGAGCAAACGGTTTCAAACCGTTTAGTAGCAAACGGTTTCACCAAACCGCATGAGACCAAATGGTTTCAGACCGTTTGGTAATTTTGACCAGGTTTGACCATTTGGGTACTTGTTCATAATGATCTAGGTTAATGACTCATCAATTATTATTGATTAACTCCAATCGGTTCATGAGTTGAAGGTCCATCAATCACCTAAACCCTAATCGGGTTGAGTGCAGATTTCATAAGTGATTGAGTTTGAAACTTGGGTGGATTGACCCAAATGGTTTCAAAACCATTTGGCGATCACCCAAACGGTATCAAGACCATTTGAGGGCCACCCAAGACCCTTTGGAGGTCTAGGGTTGAGTATGGTCAAGTGTTTGAAGATCCAAAGATATGGTATGAACCCTAATCGACTAAGTGCTGATTTTGCATGTGATTGAGATGATGTTTTGGGTTGATTGACCCAAATGGTTTCAAAACTGTTTGGGGGTCACCCAAGACCGTTTGGAGGCCTAGCGTTAAGTATGGTCAAGTTTTTGAAGGTCCAAAGATACCAAATTGAAATGCAATCAAATGCTGATTTGGTGACCAATCCTAGGATCCAAACCCTAATTGAATGACATGGTTAATGGTGTTATGATGGGCAAACAGTCTCAAGACCGTTTGGAGTTCATCCAAACGATCCCAAGACCATTTGGGGGTCACCCAAGACCGTTTGGAGGTCTAGGGTTGACTATGGTTAGGGGTTTGAAGATCTAAAGATACTAAGTTGATTTGCAATCAAATGCGGATTTGGTGATCAATCTAGTGATCCAAACCCTAATTGGATGACATGGATTTGAGTGATGAGATGGGAAAACGGTCTCAAGACCATTTGGAGGTCATCCAAACGACCTCAAGACCGTTTGGGGTCAGGTCATGTTCAATTTGGGTGATGGTTCAATGGTTTCAAAGTAATTGATCTTACATTGATTAATGTTGAAGGAACATCGATTCCAAACCCTAATCCATTTGATTCAAACCCTAATTGATGATCAATTGAGGGTCAATTGAGGGTCAAATCAGTTGAAGGTTGACCTATTTAACTCAATTGAAGTATGATTATAGGTCCAATTGATGATTGGTTACATAAATTCAATGATAGAAGGAATCAACATTGGAAACCCTATTTCAATTTGATTGGTTGAGACCATATTTGGTCCATGCGGTTTTGAGGTGGTTTGGACCAAACGGTCTCAAGACCGTTTGGGACCAAACGATCCCAAACCGGTTGAGTTCATGCGGTTTCAAAAAGGTACTTTAGCAAACGGTTTCAAGTACTTGCTTTAGCAAACGGTCTCAAGCACCACCTTTACCAAACGGTTTCAAACCGTTTGAACTTTGAAAGACTAAGACCATTTGGGGCTCAAGAAGTCAAGATTGATTGAGGATTCAGTTGGTTAATCCACTTGGACACCTATTGTAATTGAAGATCCAATTGGTCAATTCAATTGGATACCTTATGTATTGGAGGTCCAATGTAATTGAATCTCTTGAGAATTAAGATGATGAATGATCCATTGATCCAATGATGATTAGTAATGACAAGCAATGAAGGTACAAGGTTGAAACCCTAATAGTACCTAAGTGATTAGTGACAATTAAGGGATGAACCCTAATTGCTTATAGGAACAATGAGGTGGTACTCTATGTTAATCATAGTTGTATGTACTTGATTGAAGGGTTGATATGACCTAATCAAGTTGAGAAGATGATAGCATGAGGTTCATACATGAATATGATTCATGAGGTGATTAAGGGTATGATTCTTAAGCAAAGAAATCATGAAACCCTAACCATGAACATAAACCCTAATTGACAGGGCTATTGAACTCTAACCCTAATTGAGGGAAATTCTGAATGAAACCCTAATCCAGGGTGAGGATGTAACCCTAATATAGGGTAATGATATATGAAACTCCAATTTAGGGAAATGAGATGTAAAACCCTGATTAGAGATGAATAGTAGACCCAGGTTGTGGATAACCATAGTGGAAACCTTAATTGAGGTTGATTCCATGTGAATCCCTAATTGAGGTTGATTCAATGTGAATCCCTAATTGAAGTTGATTCCATGAGAAACCCTAATTGAGGGTGATGCCATGAGAAATCCCTAGTTGGGACGAATAGTAAACATTAAGTATAGGCAATGAGAAGTGGAAGCCTAATGAAGGGTGATGCTATATGCAATCCTAACTCTAATGAAGTATGATAGCATGTGAAATCCCAAAGCCCTAATAAAGGGTAAAGGTATGTGAAACCCTGATTGAAGTTATAATACATGAAGCCTTAATCTTGAACAACATGATGACAACCCAGAACCCTAATAATAAAACAGTGGGTAAAACCTTATAAGGGTGAAATATCATAAATGGTTGATTATAGGCAAGCTTATTGTAAGCAATGCCTTAACCTGAGATGAGTTCATATCATTAAAGATAATTTGACCATTCTTATGTGTAACCTATGTGCTTCATGGTAAGAGTGATAGGTTAGTGGATGAAAGGATTAAGATGGGAAATACCTTAATCCAAGATAAGCTGATAACTTAAGAAAGTTGGATGCCACAATTTAGTGGTATCAGAGCTCTAGGTTCACTGAGTCTACAGAGACATAGGACTAAGGTAGAAGAGTATGTTATAGTGTCTTCCAGTGTATCTGATAGTGTCTTCTGCTCATATAGGAGGAGAAGAACTTGAATATGACTGGGTCACATGAGGAGTTTGCTACAGAAAGCAGCAATGTTGCACTAAGAAGAGGTGCAGGGGAACAGGCAAGAGAGGGACAATTGCTTGAGAATCCCCTAGCTAATCCAGCTGTGATAAGAAATCCTTCCCTAGGTATCACTGTTGGGGAACTCAGGGCAACCATGATGTATTTAGTGGATCGAGCACTAGCAATACAACCTAGATTACCAACCCCCAATGATGATGTTTTGAACATCAACAGGATATGTAATCCACAACAGCAGGTTGAAGCAATGGGAAATGATGAAGTTCTGGACTTAGAACAAGTCTGTGCTCAACCTCAGCCTGTTGAATCAATATATAGTGATGTAGGGAATAGAATACAACCTGAAATCAGGATCTGCCACAAGTGCAGGGAACCTAGACATATCAGAAGGTTTTGCCTAGAAAAGAAAAATAAGATGATGATTAAGAAAAGGCCTATCCAAATCCAGGAACAGAGGCCTAGTAGTTCCAAAAATGGAAAGACTTTGGTATCACCAGTACAACCAGGACCTAGTGCAATAAGGCTATGGTCATCTAGAAAGGGTAAAGAACCCTCTAGACCATACCTGGCACCCAGAATTTGCTACCTATGTAGACAGGTAGGACATTTGGCAAGAAATTTCTCAACTAGAAATTTTATGGTGAATCAACCTCTGAGGCACAATCAGCCTGAGGCAGTGAATAATCCACGAATCATGACAGGTTAGACAAAATAATGTCATTCTTATATGTCCTTTTATGGTTTCCTGAGTTAATTTAAGAAGGTAATTGATTGAGCCTTCTTTGATTAGTCCTACAAGGACTTATATTTTGTATAAACATTATAGATGTTTCATCTTACTCTTACCTCTATGAGAAGAAAATGAGGTATTGAAGAGATGTCTGGATCAAATCCAGTAATGAGTCTTATTTTTTGTAATAATATGAGAAGGAAGGAAAATGATAGTATACAAGTGCATACTACCTTATCTCAGTATTTATATTGTTGGTATGTATGCCCATAGAGCAAGTCATATGATGATTGTAATGGGATACTTTGTAATTGATTTGAATAATAATTAAGGCAATTTCCAATCTATATGTTTAAACTGTTTCTGAGATGATGGTGTAACATGATAGATGTCTAAAGATTGTTTTACTCAATGACGTATGCTTTTGGGTTGAGGACCTAAACGATGAGATCATACGGATGATAAGAGTATTCTTTCTTGTTTAGTCCCTAGTCGGTTGTTATTGTGGAAATAACCATAGACATCAATAACACTAAAGACTAGATTGTGTGTTGGTTGATGATAGAATCTCATTAGTCATGATATAGTGATATCAAACCAAGCACATAGGTACTTGTTAGAGAACAAGGTACCAGACAGACCCACCGTGAGAGTGACACATGGAACCATGACATGGTAGTCACAGTCAGCTCTCACAGTGATGGTGGTGAGTGTGATTCTTAGACCTGAAATCACTACACTCAACACATGTCGTTGGGTACACTTTGACATCATCAAACGCAATCCTGAAACATGGGTTGTTATAAAGGTGATGATTGGGTGGCTTTGACACATGGGGCTTTTGAGGGGTGAGTGATAGATATGGGATTTGTCCCTCCTGAGGGAGTTTGATATCCTTGGCCACTTGATGAGTAGGATTGAGAAAGGCATGTGCATGCACGTGTGAATCAATATGTGATATTGATGTCATACACATCTCACTCGGTCTACTCTGAGATCAAGGAAATGAATGAACATTGACAGGATGACTGTTCCATGCCTCGAGTTCATTCTGGATATCAGTGACAAAGGAATTATACATTCACTGTAACACCATTCACGGATTGTAGGATGAAAGTTGTTCTCCAACCTTCTACTTTCACTTGGGTAGCAATGATGTGTGACTAGGCACCGCTCTTTGCTTGTGAAGTCATAAGTGTTATGGACTTTCACTGCCAACGTGAAATGGACCTGCAGGGTCACACACATAGGATTAAACCTGGAAGAGGAGTTTTGTCCACAAGCAATGTTTAGATTGATTACTAAAGGAGTTTAGTAGTTCAATTAAACACTCAATTAATCGATAGCTCAATATCATAATGTTCAAGGTGTTGGACGCATTGGTTGGAGTATCAGATTGATTGAAATCGCATTTGACTGATTCTGCACAATTTGCATTCCCAACCGATCGGTTCATGTGATGAACCGGTCGGTTGAGGTTGCTGAACCGGTCGGCTCAATTGTTGAACCGATCGGCTCATGCACAGAGTGAAACGACCGGTTCAAGTGTTGAACCGATCGGTTCAACTGGTGCAATCGAGCAACTTGGGAAAGTAGGATTGGTGAGAATTTTCCTTTCGTTTCAAATTGCCCAATTCGATTGGGAATAATATTGGTATTCGATACCAATTGGGAAAGAAACAAAGAAAGTCAATCGGGAACCAAACTGGAACCCCAACCGACCGGTTCATGAGTGAACCGATCGGTTCAAGGGTCCCAAACGATCGGTTCAGTGGTGAACCGATCGGTTCAGGTCCCCAACCGACCGGTTCACTTATGAACCGATCGGTTCAGGTTGCGAGATGGTTGCTTTTTGTGGAAAATCCCGAACCCTTCTACTCCTGCTTTAGTCCCGTATTGCCGGGCACATAGAACCCTGTCCCATGACCCGCCTATATATATAGGGGTATTGGGGGCTTCTCAGAGTACAACTCAGTGCAAGTTGATTGCTCTGCAAAGTTGTCGTTCTCTCTAGTTTTGGTAACCGAGAGAGAGCCCGAGCAAGTGCTTCCTGCAAAGGGAGGTGCAGCAAGGGAAAGACAACTGCAGTTGCAGTCGACAGCAGGAGAGTGTGTTGGCGACTAGTACGTCAACAGGAGGGTGCGACTCCTTCCACTTCCTTGTGGGACAAGGAGAGTGGAGTTCCGGGTGGTCCGTGTGGACTACTTCAGAGGCGGGAGGTCACTGCCGCTCAGGAGGACAACTGTCATCCGACAGTCCGGTAGGAGGAGGAGTCTTCAGTCCCGGTGCGACCAGGAGCTGCACAGACACCGTCCAAGACCGGAGGTGAAGACCGCGCAAGGCGCGTGGCATTGTCGCTGAGCAAGCCTCGGGACAAGGTATGATTCACAAACTTTATTTCCTATCATATAGATGTCGACGCGATTCCTTTTGTTCCAGGTTTGGGGAGAAAATTGTTTTTTGTTTCCGCTACTTCTCTGCCTCCCTATAAAACCCAACAGTGGTATCAGGGCCAGGTTGACCTCTCTATATTTTAGGATTATCAATGTGATCGATTTTGGTTTGTCGCCTTTATTTATTGCATGCGATGCGAATAATATCGGCTTTATACATGTCCAGTCCACAAATCCCTAAAATACATATATGATATGTAATATTAATGCACTCGATACGCGTCACCCTTAAACGAGTTTTGTGGTGGATGTGTAGCATGATTATGGCCTATAAACCCCTATATCTGTGTGTGGTTGTTTATGTGGTTGCTTGCATCTCGGTCTGCGCACCGATTCCCTTTCTCATATTCCTGATGTAACTCGAAATATTTCGAGAATTCTTTTCTTACCTTTGCTCCCCCGAATGTAACTCGGGGTTTCACAATGCAATTGTAAATAGGATAGATTTTATTTCATGTTATATCAAAGAACGGCGGACAACCTGAAGACGATCGGTTCAAGGAGTAAACCGATTGGTTGGTGATCCAGATGGCCGGTTCAAGGAACGAGATGAGCGGGTGGCGACCTGAAGAGATGCACGATGACCGGTGAACCGATCGGCTGGAGGTGCCAGTCGATCGGCTGGTGACACCCGAGCAACCAACCTGATGGCGAGCCGATCAGTCATGGAGATGAGCTGATCAAACCCAGAAAGGCAGGCACAGATTTCATCTTGTACAGGTTGCATGTGATGTAGACCTAGATGACCGTGATTCCTCTTGGCTCGAGGAATCACAAATAGGATGGCCATAATCATTGCTTTTTATCGTGTATGCATGTTTTCTGTGGGATATAGCATGTATATGATATGTATTATATATTGTGGTGATTGGATATGTATATGTATATAAAACCAAATCCCTCATTAAAATATTAAGTCTTGTATGCCTTCCATTAGCGACACACATGGCAAACTTGATCGACCAAGCGTAGGTTACGCCAAAGCGTGGTGCGCCGTCTATCTTGTGGAAGTGTGAAGGGTAGACATGTAGGTTCTGCCAAAGAAGGGTGCATGTTTACCGTGTCGGCTTTTGGGTTAGACTTAACTGGTGATTCTTAGAGCGTCTAAGCCCAGAGGCAAGGAATGTTCATGGCAAGGTGTTGTGCATGTTCATTCATCAAGAGTTGCATATGATGCAATTGGCAAGAGTTCCCTACCTGGAAGATCTGAGTTGTGGGTGACAGCCAAAGCTGGTCCATGGCTTAGAGGATTTCAGGATCTTGACCCACTAGAAGATTGTACGTTGCAATCTTCCGAATTGATGGTGAGGGCTATCAATTTGAGTCAAAATAGTGGGAGCGGTAATTAATTAAAGGCCTAATTAACTATCGTCAAATTTTATTCAAATCAAATCAAAAAGGTTTTGACAAATGCAAATTTTCTCTTGTAGAATGGCAAAAGAATCATCTTTTAAAGTGGGCAAATTAATTGAGAATAAATTCCATAACTGGTTGAGGACTGTGAGAAGTGTTCTGCACAATCCAGATAAACCAGGAGCCTTAGAATCCACTCTATGTACGCTTACTGCGTTGGTGAAGAAGAAAGTAGGTAAGGGAGAGAAGTGTTCTCTCACCAAACCAATTTCTTTTACATGGAGAGGATGGAAGGAACAATGGAAGAAGAAGTCAGTGATAGAGATCTCTACTTCTGGTGTATATGTTATAGAGATTAACTTTACTACTTCTTCGTCATGGGTACTTGATACCGGATGCGGATCTCACATTTGTTCAAATGTGAAGGATCTTAAGAGAAGTAGGCCTTTGGGGAAAGGCGAGGTTGAACTACGTGTTGCTAATGGGGCAAGAGTTGCCGCCAGTGCCGTAGGAACCTATGAGTTAACTCTACCTAGTGGGGTAATAATAGAGTTGAAGAACTGCTATTATGTACCTGCCATAAATAGGAATATCATTTCCGTCTCTTGTTTGGACAAAGATGGATTTGAATTTCTTATTAAGAATGGAAAATGTTCCATTTCTAAAGATGGGATCTTTTATGGCAGTGCCCCTATGTCTTATGGTCTATACTTGATAGACTTGGAGACAAGTGTATACAACGTAAACACCAAAAAGCAAAAACTCAACGACTCAAACAAAACATATCTCTGGCATTGTCGTCTAGGGCACACAAATGAGAAGCGCATTTCTAGACTCCATAAAGATGGTTATCTAGACTCTTTTGATTATGAATCAATAGAGACATGTGAATCTTGTTTGTTGGGCAAGATGACCAAGACTCCCTTTTCAGGTAAAGGTGAGAGAGCTAGTGATCTATTAGGACTCATACATACTGATGTATGTGGGCCTTTTAGAACTAATGCCAGAGGTGGGTATCAGTACTTCATTACCTTTACTGATGACTTCAGTAGGTATGGCTATGTGTACCTGATGAAACATAAGTCAGAAACCCTTGAAAGGTTCAAGGATTTCATGAATGAAGTACAGAACCAGCTTGGTAAAAGTATTAAGGCACTTCATTCCGATCGAGGTGGAGAATACTTGAGCCAGGAGTTTGAGGACCTTCTGCGAGCCCGTGGTATTGTATCACAATGGACTCCGCCTGGAACACCACAGCATAATGATGTGTCTGAAAGAAGGAATCGCACATTGTTAGATATGGTGCGATCAATGATGAGTTTTGCTGATCTTCCAATTTCTTTCTGGGGTTATGCTCTTGAAACCGCCGCGTTTACACTTAACCGTGTACCATCTAAATCGGTTCAAAAGACACCATATGAGATATGGACTGGGAAGCGTCCCAATTTGTCTTTTATGAAGATTTGGGGTTGTGGGGCTTACGTCAAGAAAATGTTTCGTGATAAGCTTGGACCCAAATCTGATAAATGTTATTTTGTTGGATATCCCAAGGAAACCAAGGGATATTATTTATACCACCCAACTGACAACAAAGTGTTTGTTGCCAGGGAAGCTGTATTCCTAGAAAAGGAATTTATTTCTAAAGGAAATAGTGGGAGGAATATAGAGCTTGAAGAGGTTCAAGCCCAACAAGAAAACATTGAACCGGTAGATGTACGAGAGGAAAATGGAGATTCACAAGGTGTTGTGGAATCTCATTCTCCTCAAGTAACACAAGGACCTCGTAGATCTAGTAGGACTCGCCTTGAGCCTGAGAGGTTTGGATACCTTGTAACTCAGGAAGGTGGAGAGTTGATCATAGATGATGATCCAACTACCTACGTAGAGGCTATGGAGGGACCAGATTCTGAGAAATGGCTTGAAGCCATGAGATCCGAGATGGAATCCATGTACTCCAACAAAGTATGGACTTTGGTGGAACCACCCGAAGGGGTAAAACCCATAGGGTGCAAATGGGTCTTCAAGAAAAAGACCGACATGGATGGCAATGTGCAAACTTATAAAGGCAGATTGGTTGCGAAGGGTTTTCGACAAATTCAAGGTGTTGACTATGACGAAACCTTTTCTCCAGTAGCCATGATTAAGTCCATCAGGATCATGCTTGCTATTGCAGCTTACTATGACTATGAGATTTGGCAGATGGATGTTAAAACTGCATTCCTTAACGGGAATATTCATGAGGATGTGTATATGACACAGCCTGAAGGTTTTGTAGATCCAAAGAATGCCAATAAAGTCTGTAAACTACAAAGGTCAATCTATGGATTGAAGCAAGCATCTCGGAGTTGGAATCTTCGATTTGATGAAGAAGTCAAAGTGTTTGGCTTTATTCAAAATGAAGATGAACCTTGTGTGTACAAGAAGGCTAATGGGAGCTCGACCACATTCCTCATATTGTATGTGGATGACATACTTTTGATGGGGAATGATGTATTAGCCTTAGAGAAGGTAAAGACTTGGCTTGGGAAAACTTTCTCAATGAAGGACTTAGGAGAAGCATCCTACATTCTAGGAATTAAGATCTATAGAGATAGATCTAGAAGGCTTCTCGAACTAAGTCAGTGCACGTACATTGACAAGGTGCTGAAGCGGTTCAGCATGGAGAACTCAAAGAGAGGCAACGTCCTTGTGCTACATGGAGTTACCGTCTCTAGAGCTCAATGTCCCCAATCTTGTGAAGAGAGGGAGCGTATGAATGGGATCCCATATGCATCAGCCATCGGATCCATCATGTACGCTATGTTGTGCACACGCCCAGATGTCTCGTATGCTCTCAGCATGACGAGCAGGTACCAGTCAGATCCCGGGGATGCTCACTGGACAGCCGTGAAGAACATCCTCAAGTACTTGCGAAGGACTAAGGATCAGTTTCTTATGTACGGCGGCGAGGAAGAGCTGGTTGTAAAGGGTTACACCGATGCAAGCTTCCAAACCGATAAAGATGATTACAGATCGCAGTCAGGATTTGTGTTTTGCCTTAATAATGGAGCTGTGAGCTGGAAGAGTTCCAAGCAAGAAACAGTTGCCAATTCTACTACAGAGGCCGAGTATATTGCTGCTTCGCATGCAGCAAAGGAGGCTGTGTGGATCAGGAAGTTCATCTCTGAACTTGGTGTAGTTCCCAGTAGCCTTGATGCAATTGAGCTTTATTGTGACAATAATGGAGCTATTGCACAAGCTAAGGAGCCCAGATCACATCAGCGTTCCAACCACATACTGGGGCGCTTCCATCTCATACGAGAGATCGTACAGTGAGGAGATGTGAAGATTTGCAAAGTACCAACTGAAGACAACATAGCTGATCCACTGACTAAGGCCCTTTCTCAGCAGAAGCATGATGGTCATGCTAGGTCACAAGGACTGCGTTTCCTTGGTGACTGGCTCTAAGTGCAAGTGGGAGTCTGTTGGTATGTATGCCCATAGAGCAAGTCATATGATGATTGTAATGGGATACTTTGTAATTGATTTGAATAATAATTAAGGCAATTTCCAATCTATATGTTTAAACTATTTCTGAGATGATGGTGTAACATGATATATGTCTAAAGATTGTTTTACTCAATGACGTATGCTTTTGGGTTGAGGACCTAAACGATGAGATCATACGGATGATAAGAGTATTCTTTCTTGTTTAGTCCCTAGTCGGTTGTTATTGTGGAAATAACCATAGACATCAATAACACTAAAGACTAGATTGTGTGTTGGTTGATGACAGAATCTCATTAGTCATGATATAGTGATATCAAACCAAGCACATAGGTACTTGTTAGAGAACAAGGTACCGGACAGACCCACCGTGAGAGTGACACATGGAACCATGACATGGTAGTCATAGTCAGCTCTCACAGTGATGGTGGTGAGTGTGATTCTTAGACCTGAAATCACTACACTCAACACATGTCGTTGGGTACACTTTGACATCATCAAACGCAATCCTGAAACATGGGTTGTTATAAAGGTGATGATTGGGTGGCTTTGATACATGGGGATTTTGAGGGGTGAGTGATAGATATGGGATTTGTCCCTCCTGAGGGAGTTTGATATCCTTGGCCACTTGATGAGTAGGATTGAGAAAGGCATGCGCATGCACGTGTGAATCAATATGTGATATTGATGTCATACACATCTCACTCGGTCTACTCTGAGATCAAGGAAATGAATGAACATTGACAGGATGACTGTTCCATGCCTCGAGTTCATTCTGGATATCAGTGACAAAGGAATTATACATTCACTATAACACCATTCACGGATTGTAGGATGAAAGTTGTTCTCCAACCTTCTACTTTCACTTGGGTAGCAATGATGTGTGACTAGGCACCGCTCTTTGCTTGTGAAGTCATAAGTGTTATGGACTTTCACTGCCAACGTGAAATGAACCTGCAGGGTCACACACATAGGATTAAACCTGGAAGAGGAGTTTTGTCCACAAGTAATGTTTAGATTGATTACTAAAGGAGTTTAGCAGTTCAATTAAACACTCAATTAATCGATAGCTCAATATCATAATGTTCAAGGTGTTGGACGCATTGATTGGAGTATCAGATTGATTGAAATCGCATTTGACTGATTCTGCACAATCTGCATTCCCAACCGATCGGTTCATGTGATGAACCGGTCGGCTGAGGTTGCTGAACCGGTCGGCTCAATTGTTGAACTGATCGGCTCATGCACAGAGTGAAATGACCGGTTCAAGTGTTGAACCGATCGGTTCAACTGGTGCAATCGAGCAACTTGGGAAAGTAGGATTGGTGAGAATTTTCCTTTCATTTCAAATTGCCCAATTCGATTGGGAATAATATTGGTATTCGATACCAATTGGGAAAGAAACAAAGAAAGTCAATCGGGAACCAACCTGGAACCCCAACCGACCGGTTCATGAGTGAACCGATCGGTTCAAGGGTCCCAAACGATCAGTTCAGTGATGAACCGATCGGTTCAGGTCCCCAACCGACCGGTTCACTTATGAACCGATCGGTTCAGGTTGCGAGATGGTTGCTTTTTGTGGAAAATCCTGAACCCTTCTACTCCTGCTTTAGTCCCGTATTGCCGGGCACAGAGAACCCTATCCCATGACCCGCCTATATATATAGGGGTATTGGGGGCTTCTCAGAGTACAACTCAGTGCAAGTTGATTGCTCTGCAAAGTTGTCGTTCTCTCTGGTTTTGGTAACCGAGAGAGAGCCCGAGCAAGTGCTTCCCGCAAAGGGAGGTACAGCAAGGGAAAGACAACTACAGTTGCAGTCGACAGCAGGAGAGTGTGTTGGCGACTAGTACGTCAACAGGAGGGTGTGACTCCTTCCACTTCCTTGTGGGACAAGGAGAGTGGAGTTTCGGGTGGTCTGTGTGGACTAATTCAGAGGCGGGAGGTCACTGCCGCTCAGGAGGACAACTGTCATCCGACAGTCCGGTAGGAGGAGGAGTCTTCAGTCTCGGTGCGACCAAGAGCTGCACAGACACCGTCCAAGACCGGAGGTGAAGACCGCGCAAGGCGCGTGGCATTGTCGCCGAGCAAGCCTCGGGACAAGGTATGATTCACAAACCTTATTTCCTATCATATAGATGTCGACGCGATTCCTTTTGTTCTGGGTTTGGGGAGAATTTTTTTTTTGTTTCCGCTGCTTCTCTGCCTCCCTATAAAACCCAACATATAAACCCTGGCCAGGTATACAACTATTGATGATAAAGTAAGTATGGAAACTCTTAGATTGTAATCTTTTTTATTGCTATGATCAAGTAGTCATTTTGATACAATCTAATGAGTATCATGAAATAAGAAATATGGAATAAATAAATGTGTCATGTCCTAAGTATAAGAAAGATAAATCTGAGATAACTTCATATGAGCATGTTTGTATGAGGAATAAAAAGTATAATCCTCATAAGATAAGAATGAGAATAATGGAGATGAATCTCATTTAATAAAATTGTAAGTATCATAAAGACCCTTACCATAATGTAGAAATGGAAAATATGATGAGATCATGAGATGATTATAAACATGCTAAAGGGATAATGATATGTAATCATCCTTATGGACTCCTATGCTGAGGGCAAGGGACCTAGGATGAGATAAACGAGTAATGTTTCATGAATAGTTGAAAATACATGAAATAATAAGAGGAATATGAATCCTTATTATCTTTCCTTTCAGGGACATGGCAATCAAGTGGGTCTTAGGACACTTGATGTGCATAAGATAAAAATGTTCATGTGATGGATACTTAGAAAAGTATCAGTTTACCTTGGACCTTGGTTTCAAGGAAAAGATATATGTAACAAGTTATGTCCCAAGAGGTAAGGAAGATAAAGATGTGATGTGTTTTTAACACATGTAATAGATACCAAGGTAAGGGATCCTGGTATCTAAAGAAATATCATATTGATCATGCAAATTATTATGAACCTCACATGTTAGGGGTTTATGCTTTGCACAAACATAATAATTAATGATATCTTTGAGATAAGTTCTCAATTGATAAGTAACCTTTCCTTATGATAAGAAGATGTACAACTAATGAGATAGTTAGTGCTAGTATAAGGAAAGTTAGTATGGTGTTATCAGGTGAGATGACACAATCAGAGTATGAAAAGACTTATAGTCTCAAGTAGATGACAGAATATAATTGTGATCTTGAAAGAGAAATACTGAACTAACTAAGGAACATGGGAGTATATGCTCCATGTGAATCATTCCATGATAAACTTGTATGGAATAACTTTGTATTGATCAAAACTCTATGGTGTCCCCATAATAATGAAATGTTATGTGATGACATGATGATATGATGCATGAATAATATCTGTTTTTCTTTATCAAGGGATTTCGGGGACAAAATCCTTATAAGGGGTGGATAATTTGTAACATCCCTAACCTGGGTTATGCTTTAACCCTAGGTGTTTTTATTAAGAAAGATGATTATAATTTTAATCTTATCTTGTGAAAAGTAATTAGGCCTCATGAGGAACTTATGTTTCAATTTTGGTCATGTTTGAATAATGTTGAAGCAATGTTTGTTTATTTAGGACTAAACTACAAATTACCCAAGTTGAGGGGTTAACTTGCAAATGTTACATAAAAATATGTTCCTATGATATTTAGACATCATATATAATAATGAATATGATGTAGTGGAATGGTTTCCACAAGCTTGGGCACCAAGATAAAGCTTGTAGAGCAATGTTTGTTCATTAAAACCTAGTTTTGGTGTAAAGTGAAATTTACCCAAAACCTAGGGTTCAATATGCAAGTTACCATTTCACTAAGGTCCCTAATGTTTATTAACATCATTTAGAGTAAATAAAATGAGAGGGGCGCCTCATTTGAATTAAGTTGGAGGAGAGAGAATCTTGATATTAAAATAATCAAGATTTAATCCTAATTGAAACCCTAATTCAATTTAGGGAAAAAATGAATGTATTAATTAAAGGGATTTCAACCAAAATTAAAATGGTTGGATTCAGATGTATTTGTGACGTCCTTGAGATTTGCAAAGACCACGAAAATATCCAAGGGAGTGGATAACTCACACACAATTTTATAAGAAAAAGAAATATCCACTCACATATGGATATTAATATAATATGATTTAAGGTGCTTGATTTTCTTTTCTTTAAATCATGGATAATTGAGAGGGATAAGAGGCAAACAATATAGCCTCGTCCCTAAGGAAGATGAGGGGGAAGAGGCGGCCACATTTTTGGGATTAATTGGATTTTTGCACAATACATTCTCTCTCATTGAATTTTTTTATAAAAGGACCTTTTACAAGCCAAATGAAAGGCTTTTTCGTGTGCACTTCTTCTCCTTGCTTGGAAACCGATCAAGGGAGCTAGGGAGGACCTGGAGGACGACCCCCAACCTGTTGGTAAGGTTCTTGATCTATTTCACCTTGACTCCATGGAGGAAATCGAAAATAAATTATGGATTTCTTCTTATTTCGATCTCCTCTTCAACCCTAGCCAATCTTTTCAACCAAAAGCTTGAGGACGAGCCTAGGGGGAGTTGCAAAAGCTTCATACACCATTTTTGACGTGATCTTATAGCTTTGGAGCCCAATTGGAGGCGGGTTTTATAACATGAAACCCTAACTTTGTTATTGCATTCAATTCCCCATCAAATAATGATCATTTCTCTAGTTACAATTAATGATTTGGTTGATTGATTCAATTTCCATGGAAATCACAGCAGGTTTTGTGTGTCTAGATCTTGATGATGATGACATCATCATAAGCACACACCTCTCCAAATATCTAGACCAAACGGTTCCAATCAAATGTCCAAACATTTTGTGTTTTGGGAGCAAACGGTTTCAAACCGTTTAGTAGCAAACGGTTTCACCAAACCGCATGAGACCAAACGGTTTCAGACCATTTGGTGATGTTGACCAGGGTTGACCATTTGGGGACATGTTCATAATGATCTAGTTTAATGACCCATCAATTATTATTGATTAACTCCAATCAGTTCATGAGTTGAAAGTCCATCAATCACCTAAACCCTAATCGGGTTGAGTGTAGATTTCATAAGTGATTGAGTTTGAAACTTGGGTGGATTGACCCAAACGGTTTCAAAACCATTTGGGGATCACCCAAATGGTCTCAAGACCGAAGAACGTTTGGAGGTCTAGGGTTGAGTATGGTCAAGTGTTTGAAGATCCAAAGATATGGTATGAACCCTAATAGACTAAGTGCTGATTTTGCAAGTGATTGAGATGATGTTTTGGGTTGATTGACCCAAACGGTTTCAAAACCATTTGGGGGTCACTCAACACCATTTAGAGGCCTAGGGTTAAGTATGGTCAAGTGTTTGAAGGTCCAAAGATACCAAATTGAAATGCAATCAAATGCTGATTTGGTGACCAATCCTAGGATCCAAACCCTAATTGAATGACATGGTTAATGATGTTATGATGGGCAAATGGTCTCAAGACTGTTTGGAGGTCATCCAAATGATCCCAAGACCGTTTGGGGGTCACCCAAGACCGTTTGGAGGTCTAGGGTTGACTATGGTTAGGGGTTTGAAGATCTAAAGATACTACGTTGATTTGCAATCAAATGCGGATTTGTGATCAATCTAGTGATCCAAATCCTAATTGGATGACATGGATTTGAGTGATAAGATGGGAAAACGGTCTCAAGACCGTTTGGAGGTCATCCAAACGACCTCAAGACCGTTTGGGGTCAGGTCATGTTCAATTTGGGTGATGGTTTAATGGTTTCAAAGTAACTAATCTTACATTGATTAGTGTCGAAGGATCATCGATTCCAAACCCTAATACATTTGATTCAAACCCTAATTGATGATCAATTGAGGGTCAAATCAGTTGAAGGTTGACCTATTTAACTCAATTTAAGTATGATGATAGGTCCAATTGATGATTGGTTACATAAATTCAATGATTGAAGGAATCAACATTGGAAACCCTATTTCAATTTGATTGGTTGAGACCATATTTGGTCCATGCGGTTTTGAGGTGGTTTGGACCAAACGGTCTCAAGACCATTTGGGACCAAACGATCTCAAACTGGTTGAGTTCATGTGGTTTCAAAAAGGTACTTTAGCAAATGGTTTCAAATACTTACTTTAGCAAACGGTCTCAAGCACCACCTTTACCAAACGGTTTCAAACCGTTTGAACTTTGAAAGACTAAGACCATTTGGGGCTCAAGTAGTCAAGATTGATTGAGGATTCAATTGGTTAATCCACTTGGACACCTATTGTAATTGAAGATCCAGTTGGTCAATTCAATTGGATACCTTATGTATTGGAGGTCCAATGTAATTGAATCTCTTGAGAATTAAGATGATGAATGATCCATTGATCCAATGATGATTAGTAATGACAAGCAATGAAGGTACAAGGTTGAAACCCTAATAATACCTAAGTGATTAGTGACAATTAAGGGATGAACCCTAATTGCTTATAGGAACAATGAGGTGGTACTCTATGTTAATCATAGTTGTATGTACTTGATTGAAGAGTTGATATGACCTAATCAAGTTGAGAAGATGATAGCATGAGGTTCATACATGAATATGATTCATGAGGCGATTAAGGGTATGATTCTTAAGCAAAGAAATCATGAAACCCTAATCATGAACATAAACCCTAATTGATAGGTCTATTGAACTCTAACCCTAATTGAGGGCAATTCTGAATGAAACCCTAATCCAGAGTGAGGATGTAACCCTAATATAGGGTAATGATATATGAAACTCCAATTTAGGGAAATGAGATGTAAAACCCTGATTGGAGATGAATAGTAGACCCAGGTTGTGGGTAACCATAGTGGAAACCTTAATTGAGGTTGATTCTATGTGAATCCCTAATTGAGGTTGATTCAATGTGAATCCCTAATTGAAGTTGATTCCATGAGAAACCCTAATTGAGGATGATGCCATGATAAATCCCTAGTTGGGACGAATAGTAAACATTAAGTATAGGCAATGAGATGTGGAAGCCTAATGAAGGGTGATGCTATATGCTATCCTAACTCTAATGAAGTATGATAGCATGTGAAATCCCAAAGCCCTAATAAAGGTAAAGGTATGTGAAACCCTAATTGAAGTTATAATACATGAAGCCTTAATCTTGAACAACATGATGACAACCCAAAACCCTAATAATCAAACAGTGGCTAAAACCTTATAAGGGTGAAATATCATAATTGGTTGATTATAGGCAAGCTTATTGTAAGCAATGCCTTAACCTGAGATGAATTCATATCATTAAAGATAATTGGACCATTCTTATGTGTAACCTATTGTTATAACCCCAATTTTTGGGTTCAATTGATGAGAAATGTAATTTCTCATATTAAAGATGTTTGGACAAATAACCATATATTTGGTTGAGAATAATTGGATTTCGTTTAAAATAGCCTTGTTGTTTGATTTGTGGGCTTTATTGGCTATTGGGCCCAATAACAAGGAAATAACAAAGCTAATTCAATTAGTGAATGAATAATTGAATTTATAAGAAAAGAAATATGTGGAAACCTCTAGAAGGCAAATCCAAAGAGGATTTCGTGCCTCTTGGATTCCTTAGGTTCCAAGGAGTCTAAAGTTGCAAAGAAAAGAAATAAGAAAAAGAAAATATTAATTAAATATTTCTTTATGAAGAAAGAAATTGAAAACATTGAGGAGATGTGGAAAATTAAGTGGAAAGATGGATAATTGAGTTACCCCTTTATGGAATTTCGTATCCCAAAGATTTCTTATGATAAAAGGGATGCCAAAGAGGAAAATAGAAGAGAAATAAAAAGAAATCCTCAAAAGGAAATATTATAATAAGAAATAAACAAGATAATGTGAAATAATGCATTAAGATGCATCTAGAAAGATAATAAGTAACCAATAAAAAGAAATCCGAAATAATGGAATATCTTGGGATCCAAGGAGTCCCAATAAAGAGGAAAGAAAGATAAAATACCAAAATTACAAAATATGAGGATAATGTGATTCATTATTAATGAATTTTGTGTTATTGATAAAAAGGAAATAGTTTCTACTAAAGGAAAATGGAAATTCGTGCAAATGGTTGAAAAAGCAAGAATAAAGAGAATATATAAAGGGAATTTCGAATTCAAGAAATAAGAATATCTAAGAAGATTATGAGGAGAGAGAAGAATACTTCTCCTAGAAGAAAGATGATTCCTATTGAAGAGGGATTACGTTTCATTATGGGAAAAACATCCTAGGGCTTCGTAGACCCTCCCCTATATGAGGGGTACGACCTAGGGCCGAGTCCAGGGAAGTCCCACGCACCTCTCTCTCCCCTCTTCATGTTCTTTGCACGTAAAACCCTAATGAGGGAGTATCTCTACCTATAGAGCAACAAAAGGGAGTTTCGTGGTCTTGCTGAGGACAAGAAAACCCCACGACACATTAAGACCGATCGGCTACCAACCTAGCCCCTCCATCTTCACGTATCTTCCACCGGAAGTCTGCAAAAATGCAGAAGTTGCAGCAGCAACCCGGACGAGTTTCCGCACGTGGTGGCTACCTTGATGACGGCCAGAAGCTCCCTCACGTGCGCAGAGGCACGGCGGAGGCTGAGGGACCGCCCTGGAGGTCGATGGGGCCGAGGAGGAGGAGCTGGAGCGGCTCCTAGGTCAGCCGGCCGGCGGCTAGGGCGCAGCCCGCCGCTGGCGCAAGGAAGGAGAAGGCCAAAGGGGCCTTTGACCAATTTGCCCTCCGCGGGCTGTAGAAGGATACCACTTAAGCAGGGGCAAAGTGGTAATTCGATTATGTTTTAAACGAGCCGCGACGTTGCATGGAGGAAGCCACGTGGCACCATCTGATTGGTTGAAAAGTAAGTGTTTTTACTAAAATCATATCTTTTTATTCAAAGCTCGGAGGACAAAAAGTTATATATGAAAGTTGATCCTCAGAATGAGAGGAATCCAAATAAATTATTATTGAAGCCTGATTACTTATGCAATTCGAAAAATAATGGAAGATACCAACTATAGTGTGTTAATTGTTTAAAGAACCCTATGTTGGTATGATTAAAGTGATTAGTAAGGTTTAATTAATGATTAAAGTTGATATTAGCATGTTAATGATAAAAATGGATATTTGGAAGAAAAAGGATGGACTTGGCATATAATTAGTTAGTTTAGAGTTTATATGCTTGAAATTGGAAAGAACATAAAGTTATCATCTTTAGGGTGTTAATTAAGGGAAAACCCTTGGATTGGATGGTGAATAGTCTTAATGACATTATTTAGATAATTCAAGTTGAATTTAACCTGATGTTAATAAAGGTAAGGATAGGATCTAAAAAGATGATCATTTTATATAGTTGGTTTAATTTAGGGTTCTATGTACATGAATATGCCTTAATGGGATTAGAAACCCTAATTTATGTTGATATGAATTCTAATGGTTTTAATTGTAAAATAGAATTATGACGATTCAAAGGTAAATTGAGTACCAAAGATCTTAATGTTGATAATGTGTATTAGATGTAATGAGTAGTCTAATATGCTTAAGAAGATAATTAGGGTTTAACCTAGTAAGCAAAAGTGAGATTGTAATCTTATAAATCATAATATGATGGAATTAGGGTTCATAGCCCTAATCCTTAGTCCAAACAAGAAATAACCCTAAACCCTAGTTTGGGAGCACATCTAGATCTGAGTAATGTAATGTGAATACATGGTGACACATATGTAGTATACATGTTTCAGATATTGTTGATTATATGCTTGGTTACTTGGATGTTTGGATGCACTCATAAAGTCTATGATGTTCGGCATGGTTTCTGCAAGGAATAAGGTATGTGGTTACTTATGGTTAACCGTTTAGGTTTCCCGGCGTTTCCCGAACGTTTTATCGCTTGGATGCAACTAAACTGCTTGGATGTTCATATTGCAAATATAATGTGGCTATGACTATCACTTAATGTGTATACCTATAAACTCAGATCCTGGTTCTCTCTGTGGCAAAATAGCTAACCTAGTACATGGCTACCTATGGTAGGTCATCAGGTTAGAGAAAGACTTAGTACATGGCTACCTATTGGGTAGGTCCATCAGGTCTATGGATGACCTAGTACATGGCTACCCATTGGGTAGGTCCATCAGGTCAATGGTTGACTTAGTACATGGCTACCATGGAGGTAGGACCATCAAGTCATAAAGAGTTAGATATTGGGCTATCCTCGGATAGTGCCATGCGACTCTATACCTAAAGAGAGGTGATATCCATGTCCACTGCAGGGACAGCCCAGAGTTGTGAATATGTATGGATTGAGTTATATGGTTTAAAACGTAATCTTGCTTGTTAAATCATTAATTGAATGATTATGTTGTTAACTTAGTTGAACAATTATCTGCTCCACCCCACATACCAGCTTCGGCTGACCGTTGTTTTTGTTTGTCGGCGTTTTAGGTAAATCCTCAAAAGCACAAACAGTAAAGCGACATAATGCGAATTCAAGAATTAAAGAACAAGGAGGAATTAAATAGAGTGGATAAGTTGTGGTTAGAAGATAGTTTCCTACTTTTCAAGGTATGCAAAAAGGAAAAATTTTATTACCATTTTTCATATAGTCTGCTAGAATTTAATAATTATTTATAGTTATATGTTGAACCTTTGATCCGGAATTATGAGTGCGGCTTTATCCTCTAAGTCTCCCTTAATTGGGGGTTACTGAAAGGTGAGGTCGTAACACCTATGCACTTCATGGTAAGAGTGATAGGTTAGTGGATGAAAGGATTAAGATGGGAAATACCTTAATCTAAGATAAACTGATAACTTAAGAAAGTTGGATGCCACACGATCGGTTCACCGCTTACATGTTACAAATTATGTGATAATCTAGTCCCTTCACTCCCACACAGTTTGGGGACCAAGACCCTACCCCTCTTATAAATAGAGGGGTACTGGAGGCTTCTCAGACATAAATCAATTGCCTGTGATAGTTGTTGTCCTCTCTAATTCTGGTAACCAATAGAGAGCATGAGAAGGTCCTACCCGATAAAGGGACGGATAGGAAGAGAGAACAATTGTGGGAGAGTAAGGTGGTGACTAGTACACCAATAGGAGGGACAACTCCTTCCTATCTATTTTAATAGAATGACATGAGTTCTAGGTGGTCCGTGTGGACAATTACATAGGTGAGGATGTTGTTGTCTGCCCTAGGAGGACAACATCACCCTACAGTCTGTGGTCGAGTTGCTGCAGACGCCGTTCGAGCCTGTAGCCCATGGAGGAGCTATAACAGACGAGTCCCAGTGCAACTAGGAGTGCTGCACTACTACAATAAGTTATAGTCGTGGAACTTTTTCCAGGACCAGGTATGAACTCATTAAACCATCCTTCCCATTACATAGTTGTTGGCACGATCTTGTTGTTATGGGAAATAAGGACATTTTTATTAGTTTCTGCTACCTACTCTCATCTGATATTTCCCTTCACGTGCCTCAGATAATACATGTGTGTATAACTTGATTTCTAGCACCGTGGGCTATACTAAGGGCTAGGTATTTTTAGCTTGACTATATGTCACTGGTGGTAGTTTAACTGATATTCATTGCGGTGCGGACTCGAACTGACCGAGTAGTGCGGAAATGATCTTGGATTCTGGCTCTTCCTAGATTTTGTATGTATCTGATTTTTACTTAGCAGTCGTCAGTTGGATTTGGGTGGTATGACTCAAATTCTCAAGACATTAATAAAGATGTAATACAACTATGTAGTATATCTTCTTAGGGCTAAACATGATTCACATTGGATGCTTACCCTTGCCTTGTATTATTACTGATTATTTGTTAAATAATACGGAAAGAGAAATCAACTGTTATACATGTTCTTTATATTCCTTCTAAAAGTATATGATGATTTTCTTATCTACTAGAGTTGTTACATCTGCCTAACTTGTATACTCAGTTTAAATAATTCATTTAGCTGAATATGCACATCCTACTTTGTTACAACCCCAACTTTTGGGTTCATTTGGTGAGAAATGTAATTTATCATATTAAAGATAATGGAACAAATAATGATTTCATTTGTTTTGAATAAATGAGTTTCCTTTACAATAGATTTTTTGGTTGTTTTGTGGGATTTATTGGCTATTGGGCCCAATAACAAGGAAAAGACAAAAGGAACTCCATTATTAATAAGAAATGGAGAAAAGAAAAATGTAGAAACCTCTAGAAGGAAAAATAATTTAATCCAAAGGTGGATTTTGTGCCTCTTGGGTTCCAAGGAGTCCAAAGTTGCAAAGAGAATTCAATAAGAAAAGAAAAGATCAATTAAATATTTCTTTATTAAGAATTAAAGAAATTGAAAACAATGATAAAATGTGGGAAATAAGTGAAAAGAGGTATAAATGAGTTACCCTTGGTGGGTTTTCGTATCCAAAGGATTCCTAATGTTAAATGGAATGCCAATGAGGAAAATAAAAAGAAAGATAAAGAGAAATCCTCAAAAAGAGATATTTTAATAAGAAATAAACAAGATAATGAGGAATAATGAAAATAGATGCATCTAGAAGGATAATAAGTATCCTTAAAAAGGAATTTCAAAATCTTAGAGTTTCTTGGGGTCCAAGGAGCCCCAATGGAGAAGAAAGAAAGAGAAAATAACAATAATGCAAAATAATATGATAATGTGATACATTATTAATGAATTTTGTGGTATTGTTAAAAAGGTGTTATTTTCTACTAAAAGAAAACATAATTTCGTGCCAATGGATTACAAAGCAAACATAAAGAGAATAAGAGAGAGGATTTTCGAATTCCTAAATATCTAAAGAATAAGGAATATCAAGGAGATAAATACGAGAGAGAAGATTACTTCTCATTGAAGGAAAAGGGTTCCTATTGGGAAAAGAACTTGGTAATTCATGAATAGTCAACCTAGGGCTTCGTTATCCACCCCTATATAAAGGGTAGAGCCCTAGTTCGAGTTCCAGAGATATCCCACACAACTCTCTCTCTCTCTTCTTCATCTTCTTCGTCAAAACCCTAACCATGAGAAGTAGCACGTCTATGGAGCGAAGAGGAACCAGTAGATGAGCTTGATCGATGTTGGATGCTCCCACGACACTAGGGGAATGTTGGTCATCGACATCGTGCCCAGGATCACGCGTAGCAGCAGCGACATGGCTGCAAGTCCGGCCGCATGTTGCAGGCCTAGCCAGCGCAAGCCAGCTACTTGGGCTGTGAGTTAAGGGCAACCTTGAGTGTGAGGAGGAGCGTCAGAGGTGAGGGCGTTGTCCCTGGTGGTCGTCGGACCCTGGAGAAGAGGGGGCATGCTTGCGTTTTGTTGTAGATCGGCGACAACTTCAGGGTATGCAACGGGGAAGAAGATGAGGGTGCATTGGACGGAGATGCCACTCCGTGGGCTGAAGCATCAAAAACTTAAACAAGGGCAAAAAGGACATTTCGAAATATTTTTAAACTAGCTGAGCAACGTTGCATGGAGCAGGCGACGTGGCATCCTCTGATTGGTCCAAAAAGGTAATCCTTGAAAAATTCATAACTACTTATTGGTAGCTCGGATTGGTACATATAAAATATGTATTTTGCTTAGAAAAACAAGAGGAGTTCATTAAAAATGGTTTGAGAGGCTAATTCCTCTTATAATTCGAAAAGTAATGGAAGTTATCAACTTTAATGCTTTAATGATTAAGAAACCCTATTTTGAGATGATTAATGTATTTATTAGGGTTTAATGGATGATTAAAGTTGATGTTAACCTGTTAATTGTAAAAAGGTATATTAAGAACAAAGGATGAACTTTGCACATAATTAGTTTAATTTAGAGTTTCATGTGCATAAATATGCTTTAATGGGCCTTGAAACCCTAATATTAGTATTGTGACTCTTAATGTCTTTAATTGTTCAATTTCATGATTAAAATTGAGATATGATAGTTCTAATCTATTTTGAGTATAAACGTTCCTAACTGTGGATAAATACCCTTAATGTAGTAGTTAGGGTTTTCTAATGAATAAAAGTGGAATTAGTGATAAAAAGAGTTCATGAAAGATGAGTTGTTAATCTGGAAGGAACCAAAGATGATATTTGTGCCTAATGATCTTGTCATGAATTAAAAAGGATTAAAATGGTAGTTTTAATATAAAAGAGGCATAATGGACTTAATTGATGGTTAATTGTGCCTTTTTCTGAAATTAGGGTTATATGTTGTTAAAAGATAACCTTAATATCTTTCGTGAAGAATATATGAGATAAACAGGGTTTTTGAGTAATTGTATAAAATTAGGGTTTAAAATAGTATAAATGAAGTAAAACCCTAATTGCTATGGAAACCCTAAAAGTGGACTAGAAACCCTAAGAAGCGAGCTAGATTTAATAGATCTTCATGGCATGATCAACAATAGGAAAGTGTATGCATATTTCAGGATCTCATTATGTGCTTGCTTGCCTATTTGGAATTCTTGATCAATTGGATTATTCTGTCTCAAATCAGCCTGATAGGTATGTGGTTACGCTTATGGATAATCACTTTAGTTTCACGGTGATTCCCAAATGTTTTTATCGGTTGCCTGAAAATAACTTCTTGGATGACTTTTATTTCATGCAACTATAAAGTGACTGTGATTATCACTATAAATATGTATAACTGGCTTAGTTCCGGGTCCTCCTCTATGGCTTTACAAATGCTAAAAAGGGTAACCTAGAGCAAGGTCTAGGCTATCATGAATTAGAAATTGGGCTACCCACGTGTAGTGCCATGGGACTCTCTAGCACACCATGAGTTAAGGAGTAAGCTACCTACGGGTAGTGCCATGTGACTCAACCCTAGAAATTGATTCACCTGTTAGGTAGGATCATGAGGGGTTTAATGGGGATCTACCATAAGGAATGTAGCATCCAGGTCCACTGTAGGGACATCGCAAAGGATAGGATATGTATGGATCGCACAGTTATATTTAAAACATAAAGTTGTTTGTTAAATCATAGTTGACTGCAATATGTGGTTACAGTTTATTGCACAATTATTGTTTCCCCCACATACCAGCATAATTCATTTATGTTGACCGACGTTTTGTTTGTCAGCATTTTAGGTTCAAGTGAAAAGAACAAACAGTAAAGTGGCATATGTGGAATTAAATGAGAATTAAAGTACAAAGGAGGATTAGTTAGAATAGACTCCAGATGTGGATAAAAGTAGATATCCAAGTTTTTGAAAAAGGTATGCAATTTTTTTATTACAACCTTTCAGTTTAGTTTAGTAGAATTTGATAATTATTACTGATTATTTGTTGAACCTTTGATCCGGAAATTGGGATAACGGCTCTGACCTCTTGGTCTCCCTTAATTGGGGGGTTACTGGGAGGTGGGGTCGTTACATTTGGTATCAGAGCATAGGTTCCTCATTTAATCTTTAATAATGATTAAATTTTACAAACTCCATAGAACCCAACGGAGTTATTAGAGGATTTTTTGAAAGACATATGTGTCTAGAAAAGGATCACGCTTGGGGGCTGGAAAGATTTTCCTCCACACCGCTAGTTGGAATATGAGGACTCCCAGATCTGTGTGACTGCCTGGCCAATGTCTCAGGATTTGACTCGAAATAAGATACCTTTAGGACTCTCTCATCTTGTTCATCCCTTCTCAACTCAAATGTTGTTAAGGACCTTAAAGATTAAGGTTTTTCTCTCTTTTCCTCGCCCTCTTGAGGTATGGGTAAGGTTGATAAGGTTTAAGGAATCCTCCACCAAATTAATGAAAAGCATGTAAATAAAATGTCATGGATATAAGCTTAATAGATTAAGCGTAAACTAAATAATAGATACATGCTTAGGTCGTATGACATAAGTTGTCATGCCCTCAGGAGAGATCTGAGGCTAGACCTTCTTTTCAGGAGGATGAGTAGAGAGAGTTGGTCATGGAGGCAGAGATCTCCATTAAAAGTAGAGAACTGGCACATCCTCTAAGGATGATGCTAACCCTAACCCTAAGTGGTGGTTAGAGAGAGATGGCATGATGAGTTAGATGTCATGATAGACCAGGTGTGTGGACATGCTTTTGGATGCCCATGACGTTATGATCCATTTGAGGTTGGATGACCTAGTTCCTTTGGCGACCCAACCTTAGGAAGGGTTGTGCATGTTAGAGATGAGGATAGCTCCTTCAATGATGAGGTTAGAGAAGAACCTATAGAAACCCTATGGGCTGATATGAGCATGGCATAGTAGGCACCCAGAATATGTCAGTAGTGTGAGCAGTAGGTTGACACCCTGGCCAGGATAGCCCATGAGATAAGCATAAGGAGCTATGGATAACCTTGAGCAAACGTAAGCTTGAACATAGGCTTCACCATGTAGGGGTATGCTTGTAAGCGTGACCCACCTTCATGGAGAGAGGACCTTGGGTAGTAAGGTTGTTGTTGAGTTATCTCTAGAGAGAGAGCGAGAGAACAAGACCCATGCAAGAAGTTCATAAGTCTAGACTCCGAGATATGAGGGAAAGTGGGGAGTTGATGATGATGCGACCTGAGTGGATGATAGTGGTTGCCTTATGCTTGATCCCTGGAGGCTGATGATGTCTTGGTTGCCATTAGAGGAACCAAACCCTAGAGAGAGGATGAGGCTTCTGGTACCTATGTGCCTATGGTGTAGGTGTTTACCTTCTGAGATAGGAAGAAGAGTTCCTTAGACCTGGAGAGGTTTAGTAACATGTTGTGAGGCCTTGTACCTTGTTGGTTGTCCTTGAGGAGGACTCAACTCTGAAGTGTTGCTTGAGTAGAAGGATGACAGGAAGTACATGTCATGCCTTATACATGCTTGGTTCATGGTTATTAGGTTGAGCATGCACTTTGACACCCAAAAGTGAACCTAGGGTTCCTAGGCTTAAGAGGGGAAGTGGTGTACCTGATGCTCATGACGAGTTTTGAGTTCTATAGATTCGAGCATGGTACTCTTCATGTTTAGAGGAAAGGGAAACCCCTATAAGTCAAAGGTGTTGGGTTTTGGGGAGGCAGAGAAGGCAGCGGAAACAAAAATTTTCTCCTCCCTAAACCCAGAACAAGGAAACAGGTCAACGTCTATACAATAGGAAAGGATGGTTTGTGGAATCATACCTTGTCCCGAGGCTTGCTCGGCGAAAATACCTCGCGGCTTGCACGGTCTTCACCTCTGGTCTTGGACGGTGTCTGTGCAGCTCCTGGTCGCACCGGGACTGACGACTCCTGGTCTCACCGGGACTGTCGGGATTGACAGCTATCCTCCGAGCAGTAGAAATCTCCCGCCTCTGAAGTAGTCCACACAGACCACCTGGAACTCCAATCTCCTTGTCCCACAAGGAATTGGAAGGAGTCGCACCCTCCTGTCGGCGTACTAGTCACTAACACACTCTCCTACCACCAGTCGCTTTCTGCAGTTGTCTTTCCCTTGTTGTGCCTCCCTTATCGAGTAGCACTTGCTCGGGCTCTCTCGGTTACCAAAACTAGAGAGAACGAAAACTTTACAAAGCAACTGGTTGCACTGAGTTGTACTTTGAGAAGCCCCCAATACCCCTATATATAGGAGGGTCATGGGATAGGGTTCTCTATCCCGAGCAATGTGGGACTACAGCAGGAGTAGAAGGGTTCGAGATTTTCCACAAAAACAACCAACTGTGCAACCTGAACCGATCGTTTCATTTCTGAAACGGTCGGTTGGGGACCTGAGCCGGTCGGTTGACACCTCAACTGATCGGTTGGGACCCATGAACCGGTCGGTTCGTGGTCCTGGTCAGTTCTCGATTGACTTTTCCTCTTTTGTTTCTAATTGGTACCAAATACCAATCCTTGTTCCAATCAAATTGGGCAAGTGAAACGAAAAGAAATTTCTCACCAACCTGACTTTCCAACTTGCTCGGTTGCACCAGTTGAACCGATCGTTTCAACACTTGAACCGATCATTTCACCCTGTCCATGAGCTGATCAACTCACCACCTGAGTCAATCGGTTCACCAAGCTCATCCGATCAGTTAATCACATGAGCCGATCGGTTGAAAGTGCAGATTGTGTAGAATCAGTCAATTGTAGTTTCAATCAATCTGATATTCTAATCAATCAGTCCAACACCTTGAACATTATGATACTGAGCTATCAATTGATTGAGTGTTTAATTGAACTACTAAACTCTTTTAGTAATCAATCTAAACATTATTTGTGGACAAAACTCCTCTTCCAGGTTAAATCCTATGTGTGTGACCCTGCAGGTCCATTTCATGTTGGCAGTGAAAGTCCATAACACTTATGACTTCACAAGCAAAGAGTGGTGCCTAGTCACACATCAGTGCTACCCAAGTGAAATAGAAAGTTGGAGAACAACTTTCAATCCTACAATCTATGAATGGTGTTATAGTGAATGTATAATTCCTTTGTCACTGATATCCCGAATGAACTCGAGGCATGGAACAATCATCCTGTCAACGTTCATTCACTTTCTTGATATCATAGTAGATTGGAAGAGATATGTATGACATCAATATCACATACTGATTCACACATGCATGCACGCCTTTCTCAATCCTACTCATCAAGTGGTTATGGATATCATACTCCCTCAGGAGGGACAAATCCCATATCTATCACTCACCCCTCAAAAGCCCCATGTGTCAAAGCCACCCAATCATCACCTTTATAACAACCCATGTTTCAGGACTGCATTTGATGATGTCAAAGTGTGCCCAACGACATGTGTTGAGTGTAGTGATTTCAGGTCAAAGAATCACACTCACCACCATCACTATGAGTACTGATTGTGACTACCATGTCATGGTTCCATGTGTCAAACTCACGGTGGGTCTATCTGGTATACTTGTTCTCTAACAAGTACCTATGTGTTTGGTTTGATATCTCTATATCATGACTAATGAGATTCTGTCATCAACCAACACCACAGTCTTGTGTGTCATTGTTGTCTATCTACCTTCCACAATGACATCTGACTAGGGATATAACAAGAATGTGCAAACTCTTAGCATCCGTATGATCTCATCGTTCAGGTCCTCAACCTGAAAACATACGTCATTGAGTACTGTCATTCTCTAGACATTAAATTTGTTCTATCACTATCTCATATGACTGAACCAGAAAGAATTGGAAGCTTGCCTTTGATGTTTATCAAATCAATCTTAATGTATCCCACCAATCATCCCATGATTGGCTCTCAGGGCATACATACCAGCAGATTCCCACTTGCACTGCGAGCCAATCACCCTTGAATCATATTCATAGTGATCTTTAAACATGTCCCACATGTTAGTGTGCTCTTGTGCCAATAGAGTGAGGTATGGCAACACCTTACCAAAGTCAATATAAATTGCATGTCTCACATCTCTTCATTGTACGTCACACATATGCGATGGAGTTGCCATAAAATGTGATCCAATATTCCTTTGCTAACCTTTAGCCACATTGCATGGTCAAGGATTCCATACTTGTCATCAATGAGCGAAATATCTATAAGTTCATCTCATGAACTTCCAGATCCATATAGTATCCACTGTTGTTCTCTAACACATAGATACTCGGCATTTCCTTTTAAATGGTTTTATTGGAACACTTCCAATTATCAACAAACTTTCACTTTTATATATCCTATATATAATTTGCGAGTAATTTTCTGTCCTTTCGGAAGTTCACATCAATGTAACTCTTTGCATTAAACTCTTCCTTATTTCCATAGAACTAGTACTTCTCAAGTACTTATCAAGTTCCAATGGTATTCCAATAACCCTTACTAGAAGTAGACAGACATCCACTCGTCATGTCTCACATACGAGTTATCAGGATGAGCACATCATATTGCCATGTCCTACATACAAGATGATGAATGCATTTTGTTCTTGCCATGTCGATACATGCAAGATAATGGGATGATTACATACATGATAGATCCATATATATTCTTAGTGTTCCCAATTTTCATAAGAATTGGACACTTGGCCTTGGGATACTAACTCCATGTAACATGGACAAGTTTTCTCCCACTGAATCTATGCATACTGAACCCTTCAGTATAGATTGCCAATGTATGCTTTCTCTTTTTAGGTCAAGAGGTTTTCGAGAACTATCTCTATAGATCTCTATTCCTATCACATAAGAAACATCTCTATCTTCCTTAGATAATTTCCACTTTTGGATTTCCATTCTAGAACATTTCCATTTCACATCAACATGTGGAATGTGAATACGCTCCCACTAAATCACAGATCCTTTTTTATTTTTGACATATCAGTCAAACCCTTTGACTATATTATCAAAGTAAAGATCCAATTCTGAGTTGCTTGTACTCAATCAATCATATTGATTAGTTCATTGTAACTTATAGACTTCATTTGCATCAGTAGATTCATAAACCTTATAGGTTGTGTCACGTACACATCCTTGTTTTATTCCTCATATGAATGCAGTTTTAGTATCCCTTATGCCAAATCTCTTAGTCATTAAGTTGCAATTAACAAGCATCATCCTTCTCAAAATGTTATCCATGTGTCTTAACACTTAAGATTCATTTGCACTTATGGATTTCATCCAATGGGTGCTACCATCAAGGTCATACCTTATGCTTCACATGGATGTCATTTAGGATGTAATGGTCATAAACCATAACTCAAAATTCGGTTCCTCATATTCATCTAGATAGTTGACTCATCACATGAACAACTCATCACATAGATAAATGAGGTGTATCTGTCAAGGATATAAGAACTTACAACTCCTTGTGATTCTTAATGTCCTTTATTAGTGTGGGGTATTCTTTTATTAAGAAGAATTTAGTTATTTGATAATCATTCTCTAACTCCTTAGAGTATGACTCCTTCTTGATTTAGACATCACCATGCCTTAATCACGAGTTCACTATGATACACTATCATAATCACTCACAAGGTTCTCAAACATTTGGTCTAAGTATTTTATTCATCGATCTCATCAAGAATTAACACTTTACCAAATTTGTACTTCATTTATGATATTCTTGAACACTTCAAGATATTCATATTGGTATTTCTCTAAACACCATTTGAAGTATTAGCATTTTCTCCAATAGGTATGTAAATACATCACATGTATTATACCTAATAGGATAATCATTCCCACTACCTTTAGTGAAGATTGATTAATCATGTCCAAGATATCCATGTCTCTTACTGGTTCTCTAACCAAAAGAGTCTAGATTTATCCATCACATGGAAACTAGAAATGAATTTCTCATGATTGATGCTAATTTGATTGTTTGAGTTATCTATAACTTTTAGGTATCATTTTATCTTATGCATATCAAATACCACCAGATAAACAAGGCATTGCCACAAAGAACATATCTTTAGAAATAACATCTCTTTATTGATTGCCATCATTGTCATACAATATGCAAAAATAAAGTGTTTCTATCTATTGGCAAATATGAAATAGCGGTTCATAATTGTATTACATGCCTTTTAGGCTGAAAATAAACTAAAGTACTCCTATCTATGGCGGCAACATTTGCCCCATTTATTGAGTGATTTACACTTTACATCTTGGTATCATATACCTCAAAAGTGTTACAAGTTTACTTTCATGACACCTTTAAGTAGAGATGTTAGTCGCCTCCTTCTTCTTTTGTTCTTCCAGATAGAGAGGACAATTTCTTTTCCAATGTCCTGGCTTTTGACAATGGTGGCAATTGCCTTTCTTGGTCACACCTCGCTTGGCCTTGAGAGCTGAAGACGACTTGGGTTCCTGGCTAGCATCAGAACCTTTCTTAGCTTTGCCCTTGCCCTTGCGCTTGGACTTTCCTTTCTTGCTCGTGATCACCATCACAGACTTAGGCTTGTCCTTCTTCATCTGTATCTCGACTGTCCTCAACATGCCCAACAACTCTGACAGTGGCCTATCAAAGTTTTTCATGTTGTAGTTCATCACAAACTGACTGTAGGATTCTGGCAACGATTGCAATATCACGTCAGTAGCCAACTCTTGGCTCAGTGGAAATCCCAGTCTTGTCAGGTTCTCTACATACCCAATCATCTTGAGTGTGTGAGGACCAACTGGATCTCCTTCTGTCATGACACACTTGAACAGTGCCCTTGAGACATTATATCTCTCTTGCCGTGCTTGATCTTCATACATGTTCCTGAGATGCTGAATCATCTCAATGACACCCATGTTCTCATGTTGTCTCTGCAACTCGTGGTTCATAGAGCACAACATCAAGCACTTTGCATCAATGGAATCATCAAAATGCTTCTTGTAAGCATCCCTTTCTGCCTTTGGTGCATTAGGAGCAGGTTCCTCTGGAATTGGAGTATCCAGTACATAGAGCTTTCGCTCTTGAGTGAGAACAATTCTCAATGTCCTATACCAGTCGTGGAAGTTTGTCCCATTTAGCTTGTCCTTTTCAAGGACCGATCGCAAAGAAAAGTGATTGTTGTTTGTTGTCATTTGTACTACAAAAGGAAATATGCAATTTTAGTCCAAAAACTCATTTTTGACTTATTTGATTGATTTAAAAAGTTGACGATATAATTAGGCCTTTAATTAATTATCGCTCCCACTATTTTAGTTCAAATTGATAGCCCTCACCATCAATTCAGAAGATTGCAGCGTACAATCTTCTAGTGGGTCAAGATCCGTATTTCATCAAGTCATGAGTCAGCTTTAGCTGATCGCCCACAATCTTGACTATTTAGGTAGGCCATCATGCCAATTACATCATATGCAACTCTTGATGAATGAACATGCACAACACCTTGCCATGAACATTCCTTGCCTCTGGGCTTAGACGCTCTAAGAATCACCAGTTAAGTCTAACCCAAAAGCTGACACGGTAAACACGCACCCTGCTTTGGAAGAACCTACATGTCTACCCTTCACACTTCCACAAGATAGATGGCGCACCACGCTTTGGCATAACCTACGCTTGGCCAATCGAGTTTTTCATGTGTGCCGCTAATGGAAGGCATATAAGACTTAATATTTAATGAGGGATTTGGTTTTTATATACATATACATATCCAATCATCACAATATATAGTATGTATCATACACATGCTATATCCCACAAAAAACATGCGAAACGATAAAAGCGATGATTATGGCCATGCTAATGGGATTCCTCGAGCCAAGAGGAATCACAGTCATCTAGGTCTACATCACATGCAACCTGTACAAGATGAACTCTATGTTTTGCCTTTCTGGGTTTGATCAACTCATCACATGACTGATCAGCTCGCCATCAGGTCGGTCGTCCGGGTGCCACCAGCCGATCGGTTGGCTCCACCAACCGATCGGTTTGCCTGGTCATCGTGCATCTCCTCATGGCAGCCACTCGCATGTCTCACTCCTCAAACTGGTCATCAACCGATCGGCTCACTCCTTGAACTGATCATCTCGAACGTCCACCGATCGGTTCACGCCTTGAACCGATCGTATCAGCTGTCATCATGATGTCCTCCATTCTTTGACATAACAGGAAATAAAATTCTATCCCATTTTACATTGTAAAAAGAGAAACCTCGAGTTACATTTGAGGGGAGCAAAGGTAGGAAAGAAATCTCGAATTATTTTGAGTTACATCAGGAATAGGAGAAAGGGAATCAGTGCGCAGACCGAGATGCAAGCAACCACATACAACCATACACAGATAGGGTTTATTGGCCATAACCATGCTATACATCCACCAAAAAAATCATTTAAGGGCGACGCGTATCGAGTGCATTCATATTACATATCATATATGTATATTGGGATTTGTGGATTTAGGATTGGACATGCATAAAGCCAATTTTATTTACATCGTATGTAATAAATAAAGGCGACAAACCAAAATCGATCATATCAATAATCCTAAAGTATAGAGCAGTTGATGTGGCTCTGATACCACTGTTGGGTTTTAGGGGAGGCAGAGAAGGCAGCGGAAACAAAAAATTTCTCCTCCCCAAACCCAGAACAAGGAAACACGTCAACATCTATATAATAGGAAAGGATGGTTTGTGGAATCATACCTTGTCCCGAGGCTTGCTCGACGACAATACCTCGCGGGTTGCACGGTCTTCACCTTCGGTCTTAGATGGTGTCTATGCAGCTCCTGGTCGCACCGGGACTGATGACTCCTGGTCTCACCGGGGCTGTCAGGATTGACAGCTGTCCTCCGAGCGGTAGAAATCTCCCGCTTCTGAAGTAGTCAACACGGAGCATCTGGAACTCCAATCTCATTGTCCCACAAGGAATTAGAAGGAGTCACACCCTCCTGCCGGCGTACTAGTCACCGACACACTCTCCTGCCACCATTCGCTTTCTGCAGTTGTCTTTCCCTTGTTGTGCCTCCCTTATCGGGTAGCACTTGCTTGGGCTCTCTCGGTTACCAAAACCAGAGAGAACAACAACTTTATAGAGCAACTGGTTGCACTTATTTGTACTTTGAGAAGCCCCCAATACCCCTATATATAGGAGGGTCATGGGACAGGGTTCTCTATCCCAGACAATGTGGGACTAAAGCAGGAGTAGAAGGGTTTGAGATTTTCCACAAAAAACAACCAACTACGTAACCTGAACCAATCGTTTCATTTCTGAAACGATCAGTTGGGGACCTGAGCTGGTCGGTTGACACCTCAACCGATCGGTTGGGACCCATGAAACGATCGGTTCACTTCTGAACTGGTCGGTTTGTGGTCCTGGTCTGTTCCCGATTGACTTTTCCTCTTTTGTTTTGAATTGGTACCAAATACCAATCCTTGTTCGAATCAAATTGGGCAAGTGAAACGAAAAGAAATTTCTCACCAACCTGACTTTCCAACTTGCTCGGTTGCACCAGTTGAACCGATCGTTTCAACACTTGAACCGATCGTTTCACCCTGTCCATGAGCCGATCGACTCACCACCTGAGCCGATCGGTTCACCAAGCTCAGCCGATCGGTTCATCACATGAGCCGATCGGTTGGAAGTGCAAATTGTGCAGAATCGGTCAATTGCAATTTCAATCAATCTGATATTCTAATCAATCAGTCCAACACCTTGAACATTATGATACTGAGCTATCAATTGATTGAGTGTTTAATTGAACTACTAAACTCTTTTAGTAATCAATCTAAACATTGTTTGTGGACAAAACTCCTCTTCCGGGTTAAATCCTATGTGTGTGACCCTACAGGTCCATTTCACGTTGGTAGTGAAAGTCCATAACACTTATGACTTCACAAGCAAAGAGCGGTGCCTAGTCACACGTCAGTGCTACCCAAGTGAACTAGAAAGTTGGAGAACAACTTTCAATCCTACAATCTGTGAATGGTGTTATAGTGAATGTATAATTCCTTTGTCACTGATATCCCGAATGAACTCGAGGCATGGAACAGTCATCCTGTCAACGTTCATTCACTTTCTTGATCTCAGAGTAGATTGGAAGAGATATGTATGACATCAATATCACATACTGATTCACACATGCGTGCACACCTTTCTCAATCCTACTCATCAAGTGGCCATGGATATCATACTCCCTCAGGAGGGACAAATCCCATATCTATCTCTCACCCCTCAAAAGCCCCATGTGTCAAAGCCACCCAATCATCACCTTTATAACAACCCATGTTTCAGGATTGTGTTTGATGATGTCAAAGTGTGCCCAACGACATGTGTTGAGTGTAGTGATTTCAGGTCAAAGAATCACACTCACCACCATCACTGTGAGTACTGACTGTGACTACCATGTCATGGTTCCATGTGTCAAACTCACGGTGGGTCTGTCCGGTACACTTGTTCTCTAACAAGCATAGTAACAAAAGTCTCCGAATTTTACGAAAAATCAGTGAATTTTCACGACGTTATAGGCTCCCGAATATTCATCACGATTAATACACCGATCGCCGATTTTTCACGACTTTTCACGATTAATCCCGCTTTTTCACGATTTATACGATTTTTTACGATTCTTCATGATTTTTCACGATTTTTCTCTTTTAAGTCGCTTGTTCGTTTTTTACCAAACCATGTACTCAAAATTCCTAATACACACTAAACCTCAAAGCCCCCACTCCTCTGGACAGTTCATGTTATTTCTCAACTATTTTTTACTTCTTTTCCTACATTTTTACTCACTAAGATTGTATGTCTTGTGGCCGTAATAGTTACATGCATCATATACATATGTACATACATACATTTAACTATATATATACACATGCATACATGCATATATATACATACATATATATATATGTATATACTTATATTGCCGACTTATTCTCGATTATTTTCGAATAGTTGACCGAACTTTGACCGAAATTTATCGATCTTTTCACGACTTTTCTCGATTTTTTTTGAATTCCGATTTTTTCCAGCCAGCTGAAAAGTTGCCGAATCCCGAACTTGTTACTATGCTAACAAGTACCTATGTGTTTGGTTTGATATCTCTATATCATGACTAATGAGATTCTGTCATCAACCAACACCACACTCTAGTCTTGTGTGTCATTATTGTCTATCTACCTTCCACAATGACATCTGACTAGGGAAATAACAAGAATGTACAAACTCTTAGCATCCGTATGATCTCATCGTTCAGGTCCTCAACCTGAAAACATACGTCATTGAGTACTGTCATTCTCTATACATTCAATCTGTTCTATCACTATCTCATATGACTGAACCAGAAAGAATTGAAAGCTTGCCTTTGATGTTTATCAAATCAATCTTAATGTATCCCACCAATCATCCCATGATTGGCTCTCAGGGCATACATACCAACAAAAGGTATAGTTGATGAATCCCTCACAGCCAAAGTGGTGGCATGAGAAGGTTTGATCTTGATCCAATGTCAAAGATGAGAACAAGTGTGACCTAGCATGGTTTAGTAGGTGGTCTGCTTGTGCCTTAGTGGTTTGATAGGTCTAAGCATGCTCATGTGGATGTAAACCCTGGACATAAGGGTGTTTGTGACCTTTGTTGTTAAGAGATAGTTTCCTCCCATCTTGGGAGAGGGACCCTTTTGTAGGGTGTATACCAGTTTTGTGGGTTTTGAGGAAACCTAAAGAGGTCTCATAGGATCTTGAGAAGCTAAGTATATAGTATGAGAATGAACCTGTAGACCCATAGATAACCATCTCTAAGTGCATATGGATGTGTTACCATGGAGGTAACCGGTATGGGGCCTGACCAAGGTAGGCAGGTCACCATGACCCCTATGAAAGGATGAAAAACAACCCATGAATGCAGAGAGAAATGATGAAGTCTTGGGTAAGGTTCTAAGTTGGATATGTACTATAATAGAATTCTAAGTCTATCCTAGGGTCAGGTAGGGATAAGACCGATGGAAGTAGGAGTTGCCTAATTCCCTAGTTTCACATGACCATAGGGTCAGGAGGTAACACCTATCATTATTTGAGGGCCATGGGTTAGGAGATTGATCACCTTCATGAACTCATGGGACCCAAAGGGCAAATGATCAAGGCACTCTCTGGATGCACAAGGGAAGAGGGATGACCCCAAAAGTGTCGGCACCCTACAGACCTAGAGGAGATGACCAAGGAATGTGTATGGACCCAAATAGGTTTGAGACCAGTTTTCCATGGAAGTAACTTTGATATCAAGATGATTGTGATGTAGAGACAGATGAGGCACGTTTCAACTTAGATTTAAAGGTGTACTGGCAAGGTGGGATGTACCATCTCTACTCTTGGAATAGGAAGAACTATGTATTTGAACTACATCCAAATGCTTATTTCCCCTTGTTATGGAAGTGAGAGATAGGACAATACGCATGCCATGCACCAAGGATAAAATGTGATGTGAGTTGGAACGTTGCCATGAGGTATGAGGATAGAGATGATAACATACCCTGGTGGAGTGAATGATACATGGATGGTTTACAAACACTAAGAGAAACAAGGTAGTCATCTTATGAGGATATTTTTATCATGAGATATGAGTCATACAAGGTTGAGTTGATCACCATGAGGATGAGCTCAGAGTGTTCTTGATGAAGATAGACTTAGAGTCTAAGCTGAGATAACAAGTGGAATACATGGAGGTGTATGTCTTCAACTTTACCTAACACCTAAGGATGTGAAGTGGTAACGGATGATGTGGATGAGATACAACTGCCTAGTTTAGATGGAGGCTATAAGAGGTTGTTAGGTTAACCCTCAATTGGAAAAAGAGATAAGTTTGGCTAACACTCAGATGTAACAATATCGGTTGATCAAGTTAATGATTGTTTGGTTAGCCAGTCTAGGCCGTGATGCAACAAAAGGATGGTTGTAGAACCTCAGATGCACTTCTCTAAAAAGGAAGGTGATGAAACCCCGATTAGAGTAGTTTGGGTTTCCGGGGAATCAATCTTGAGGAATCATGACATACAAGAGACCATGATTGAAGATCACCATACACCATGGTACTACAAAGATAGTAAGTGACGGTGGTACTTTGGATGCCTAAGATGAAGTTGCATGTGGTATGTTGCCATGCAGTCTAGGAGGTGAAGGACAAACACTAGAAACCCAGTGTATTGTTATGGAGGATAAGGAGTCCCCGAGAGAGGAATGGGAGTTCATCACTATAGATGTTGTGGTAAGTCTCCCCTAGACCAAGGAAGGTCAAGATGCAATATGGGTTATGGTAGATCACCTTATCTATATGAGAAAGAAAGAGTACTATCAAGGGACAGATCCGGTAGAACTACATATGAGGGAGATGGTTCAACTACACCATGATGTGAGTTCAAAAGTTCTTGAGTATAACCTAAAGATACACTTCCATAAGGTGGAAGTAGATTCATGAAAAACTCGATGTTAGTACAGTTTATCACCCCTAACTAATGGTTAGTATAATCCAGACTAGAGGGTCTGATGAGAGCATGTGTGCTCGTTCAAGGTGATACACGAAGACAGTTCTTGTCTTCGGTAAGATGTGATGATAACCACCATAGCTAGTATCGGGTTGTAAAGAAGCTCTGTAAGGGAGGTTGTGTCGGTCACCACTTCATTAAGATGATGTTGGTGGAGGGACCTCGCGAAGGTCAGGAAAAGACCACAGTGTGTGCAGATGAAGTCGCTTTGATCATGCAATGGATGAAAGGAGCACAGGGACGACATGAGTCATAGGCTGATGCAAAGTAGACTGACATACAGTTCACTGTGGGAGAATATGTGATATGAAAACCTGACCCCTCTGAGCTATAGCTGAGATAGATAAGTCCCCGATACCTGGGCCCATTTGAGATGGATTGGTGGAGAAGGTTAAGTTTGACCTTACCCCTCAGGATAAAGTAATGTGTGATGAGTTCCATGTGTCTAATTTAGAGCACTATGTGAGGTACCCAGTCCATGTGCTGAGCAATGAGCCTAGTGAGCCCCAAGGGAGGCTGAAATGACCTGAGTCACCTTTGAGATTTATAGATGCCAAGGTGAAAGAAACTCAGAGAAAAGAATAGGTGATGATAAAGGTTCTTTGAAAGTGACATAGATAAGGTAAAGCCACATAGGGGCCAATGATGTACATTGAAAGGTCTTATCCTGAATTATTTGTTTGCTTGATGGAATTTTGAGGACAAAATTCCTATAAGGGGGGAAGGATGTTACAACCCCAACTTTTGGGTTCATTTGGTGAGAAATGTAATTTCTCATATTAAAGATAATGGAACAAATAATGATTTAATTTGTTTTGAATAAATGAGTTTCGTTTACAATAGCCTTATTGGTTGTTTTGTGGGCTTTATTGGCTATTGGGCCCAATAACAAGGAAAAGACAAAAGGAACTCAATTATTAATAAGAAATGGAGAAAAGAAAAATGTAGAAACCTCTATAAGGCAAAAGAATTTAATCCAAAGGTGGATTTCGTGCCTCTTGGGTTCCAAGGAGTCCAAAGTTATAAAGAGAATTCAATAAGAAAAGAAAAGATCAATTAAATATTTCTTTATTAAGAAAGAAATTGAAAATAATGATAAAATGTGGGAAGTAAGTGAAAAGAGGTATAATTGAGCTACCCTTGGTGGATTTTTGTATCCAAAGTATTCCTAATGTTAAATGGAATGCCAATGAGGAAAATAAAAAGAAAGATAAAGAGAAATCCTCAAAAAGAGACATTTTAATAAGAAATAAACAAGATAATGAGGAATAATGAATATAGATGCATCTAGAAGGATAATAAGTATCCTTAAAAAGGAATTTTGAAATCTTAGAGTTTCTTGGGGTCCATGGAGCCCCAATGGAGAAGAAATAAAGAGACAATACCAATAATGCAAAATAAGAGGATAATGTGATACAATATTAATCAATTTTGTGGTATTGTTAAAAAGGTGGTATTTTCTACTAAAAGAAAACATAATTTTGTGCCAATGGATTAAAAAGCAAACATAAAGAGAATAAGAGAGAGGATTTTTGAATTCCTAAATATCTAAAGAATAAGGAATATCAAGGAGATAAATAGGAGAGAGAAGATTACTTCTCATTGAAGGAAAATGGTTCCTATTGGGAAAAGAATTTGGTAATTCATGAATAGCCAACCTAGGGCTTCGTTACCCACCCCTATATAAAGGGTAGAGCCCTCGTTCGAGTTCCAGAGAGATCCCACACAACTCTCTCTCTCTCTCTTCTTCATCTTCTTTTTCAAAACCCTAACCATGAGAAGTAGTGCGTCTATGGAGCGATGGGGAACTAGTAGACTAGCTTGATCGATGCTGGATGCTCCCACGACACCAGGGGAATGTTGGTCGTCGACATCGTGCCCTGGATCACGCGTAGCAGCAATGACATGGTTGCAGGGCCGGCCGCGTGTTGTAGGCCTGGCCAGCACAAGCCAGCTGCCTGGGTCGCGAGTTAAGGGCAACCCTGAGTGTGGGGATGAGCGTCGGAGGTGAGGGTGTTGTCCCTGGAACTAGTAGACGAGCTTGATCGATGCTGGATGCTCCCACGACACCAGGGGAATGTTGGTCGTCGACATCGTGCCCTGGATCACGCGTAGCAGCAACAACATGGTTGCAGGGCCGGCCGCGTGTTGCAGGCCTGGCCAGCGCAAGCCAGCTGCTTGGGTCGCGAGTTAAGGGCAACCCTGAGTGTGGGGATGAGCGTCGGAGGTGAGGGTGTTTTCCCTGGTGGTCGTCGGACCCTGGAGAAGAGGGGGCGCGCTCACGTTTTGCTACAAATCGACGACAACTTTAGGGTATGCGACGAGGAAGAAGATGAGGGTGCGTTGGACGGAGATGCCCCTCCGCGGGTTGAAGCATCAAAAACTTAAACAAGGGCAAAAAGGACATTTCAAAATGTTTTCAAACTAGCCTGCAACGTTGCATGGAGCAGGTGACGTGGCATCCTCTGATTGGTCCAAAAAGGTAATCCTTGCAAAATTCATAACAAAATAATGGTAGCTCGGATTGGTACATATAATATATGTATTTTGCTCTGAAAAACGAGAGGAATTCATTAAAAAATGGTTTTAGAGGCTAATTCCTCTTGCAATTCGAAAAGTAATGGAAGTTATCAACTTTAATGCTTTAATGATTAAGAAACCCTATTTTGAGATGATTAATGTATTTAGTAGGGTTTAATGGATGATTAAAGTTGATATTAATATGTTAATTGTAAAAAGGTATATTAAAAACAAAAAGGATGAACTTTGCACGTAATTAGTTTAATTTAGAGTTTCATATGCATAAATATGCTTTAATGGGCCTTGAAACCCTAATATTAGTATTGTGACTCTTAATGGCTTTAATTGTTCAATTTCATGATTAAAGTTGAGATATGATAGTCTAAGCTATTTCAAGTATAAAAGTTCCTAATTGTGGATAAATACCCTTAATGTAGTAATTAGGGTTTTTTAATGAATAAAAGTGGAATTAGTGATAAAAAGAGTTCATGAAAGATGAGTTGTTAATCTGGAAGGAACCAAAGATGATATTTGTGCCTAATGATCTTGTCATGAATTAAAAAGGATTAAAATGGTAGTTTTAATGTAAAAGAGGCATAATGGACTTAATTGATGGTTAATTGTGCCTTTTTCTGAAATTAGGGTTATATGTTGTTAAAAGATAACCTTAATATCTTTCGTGAAGAATAGATGAGATAAATAGGGTTTGTGAGTAATTGTATAAAATTATGGTTTAAAATAGTATAAATGAAGTAAAACCCTAATTGCTATGGAAACCCTAAAAGTGGACTAGAACCCCTAGGAAGCAAGCTAGATTTAATAGATCTTGATGGCATGATCAATAATAGGAAATTGTATGCATATTTCAGGATCTTATTATGTGCTTGCTTGCCTATTTCGAATTCTTGATCGATTGGATTATTCTGTCTCAAATAATCCTGATAGGTATGTGGTTACGCTTATGGATAATCGCTTTAGTTTCACGGAGATTCCCGAACGTTTTATCGGTTGCCTGAAAATAACTGCTTGGATGACTTTTATTTCATGCACTATAAAGTGACTATGATTATCACTATAAATATGTATAACTGGCTTAGATCCGGGTCCTCCTCTGTGGCTTTACAAATGCTAAAAAGGATAACCTAGAGCAAGGTCTAGGCTATCATGAGTTAAAAATTGGGCTACCCACATGTAGTGCCGTGAGACTCTCTAGCACACCATGAGTTAAGGAGTGGGCTACCTACGGGTAGTGCCATGTGACTCAACTCTAGAAATTAATTCACATGTTAGGTAGGATCATGAGGGGTTTAATGGAGATCTACCATAAGGAAGGTAGCATCCAGGTCCACTGCAGGGACAACACAGAGGATATGATATGTATGGATCACGTAGTTATATTTAAAACGTAAAGTTGTTTGTTAAATCATAGTTGACTGCAATATGTGGTTACAATTAATTGCACGATTATTGTTTCCCCCACATACCAGCATAATTCATTTATGCTGACCGATATTTTATTTGTCGGCATTTTAGGTTCAAGTGAAAAGAACAAATAATAAAATGGTATACGTGGAATTAAATGAGAATTAAATTACAAAGGAAGATTAGTTAGAATAGACTCCAGATGTGGATAAAAGTAGATATCTAAGTTTTTGAAAAAGGTATGCAAAGTTAATTTTTTTTATTACAACCTTTCAGTTTAGTTTAGTAGAATTTGATAATTATTACTGATTATTTGTTACACATTTTACAAAGATATGTTTACATATACAAGTCACTTATATAAGCCATATATACAACCAAGGCATACTGTCAAAAATACATATCAATGTACACATCATCTGCAAAACACAACCCTCCTGGACCTGAGAGTACTGGGACGACGTATAAGACTCTACTACAAGACTAGTAGCTAGCCAACCTTCTGCAACTACTGATCTCCAAGCTGCTCTTCCTCAACAACACGATCCTACCCACGATGTTGACGACCATCTAAAAATATGTGGCGTGGCAGACGACCATTGTACATATGTATATATCTGGTATGATATGTGATATGTTACAGATTATAGACGTTGTTGTAATATATTTCCGTATAATGGTGATAATATATAATCGATTTTAATTTACCTGTTCTCTTAAGAATGTGATTGCTTAGTAGTTGATGGTACACTTTATTTTGAGTTATCTCGCTCACATGACATCGAGTCGTCACAACAACTCCTAAAATTATCCCACGACGTTTGCCAAACATGAGCTTATTTTTTATCCAATCTCAGTGAAAAAAAAAATATTCTTGATCAGCGCACCCGCGCCTCCTGTTAGCGCGGCGCATGAACCGGCAAATGGACATCAGCCTGGTTCGTGGAGTTCCTTCCTCTATATATGTGAGTTATTAATGCTACATACAAAATTAATACCATTATATATAATAATGAGTATATTATTGTTACATATGAATGATTGCCATTATATGTAGTTTTATAAATGTTACATATAAAATGAGTACCATTGTATACAATAATGTGTATAAAAAGACGTTGTGGATTTGAAAAAGCATATCTTACACTTTGATGACCGTAATATCGTTATTAGTCTTACAAAATTTGAGATGTACAAAATGCAAAAGCACTCAAAACACGAAATACATATAATAGTATACAATTTCCATTTTTATATGACCATTAGGGCCCGTCTGGTTGAGGTGAAATCCAACACGAGCAGTTGTAATTTAGTACGGGTTACAGTTCAATACGTTTGGTTCTGCAGAATTCCAACAAGCGGTGAGAATTAGAACAACAACTAATTCCACAAAATGGGTGAAAAGAAACTGCGCCCAAAAGAGGCACTGTTCATTTTCCAGCGGCCTCCTCGGCTCCCATCAGCAGTATCCGCCCCCATTAAGCCTGCAATGAAGGTATAACATGCATGCATGCATGTCTAAAGTGCATTTATGTTTTCATTTTCTTAGACAAACCGCATCCAACCAGACAAAATGGTACCAACTCATCCGGTTAAATTTCTTTCAAACTAAACGAAAAAGTTACAACTTCAACTCACGTGATTGAATTTTCTGTATTCCAACTCAACCTTTGGGTTGATGTTACACCCAACCAGACAGACCCTTAGGCCTAATTTGGTTGCCCTTAGGCCTAGTTTGGTTGTAAGTAGTTGCAACACACACCATGAGTTTGAATTTAGAAAATCCAACCCAGTGAGTTGAAACAACAACGTCTTCATTTAGTTCTGGAGAAATTTAACTCGTTGACTTGGTATGTTTCTAGTTTGACGTGGTTTGCATAAAAACAAAAATATACATGCTGCTAGCCGCCCACACACATGCTCTCCCTCGACGCAGGCTCCATGCAACTGAAGTAGTAGAAAGGAGGATGGCCAATAGATCGTGGTAGCTATGCACGCGGGAGGAAAATGAACCGCGCCTCTTTTGGGAGCAATATATTTTCACAGGTTTTGTACATGCTCAAGAACCAGCTTGCAGTTTTGAGTTCCGACTGTGGGTTGAAATCCCGTGAAACCAAACGATTCGTTGCCACCAAACGAGCCCTTAGTAACAATTATTATTCCACTATTAGGGCTAATTTGGTTGAAATTTCGTTTGATTTTGAGAAGAATGAACGTATACATTTTGTTTGAACATGTTTGGTTGGATGCAGTTTTATACATCTAGCAACATGTTGTAAGGAATCTGGGAGGAAAAGGCCGTCCGGCAGCGTGAAATCTGGAAAGGGACGGTTGGGATGATGGCTCGGGGAGATAAAGATATGTATGCAGCAGCACCTAACATATTGGAAATGGAATTGCGCCGCTTTTCCGTGCGGTTAGTTTTCCATGTTACGGAACTGGGTACCCACCCCATGCGTTCGGACCCTGCCCAACCAAACAAAAAAAAGTTTAAAAACACATATACTTGACTGCATGTGTTGGTTACATCCTAACCAAACGAACCCTTAGCTGATTAGTGGACGGTTGGAGTGTGGCGAACGTTTTTCCTTTCAAAATGAGCTCACTACTTGGGGCCCGACACATACCTTCTTGACCGATGCGCGTGAGCTTCTTTACTTGTCACCGTTGCGCACGAACCCGGCGGATGGACCTCGGCCTAATCGGCTACGTTGAATTCCCTGTTCCCTCCTCTGCCACGGCGGCGGCGATGGCATTCCGCTGCACCGCACAGTCTTCTCGGCTCCACTTTGCCCCCCGTGCTCCTCTGTGCATCCTCGCCACGCCTCGGTTCCTTAAACTTTCTGTTTTATCCCGCGGCACATCCATCACCAGGCCCCTCGCCACGTCGGCCTCTCCCCAGTCAACGTTCACCTGGGAAAACGCGCTTCTGGCCGGCGCCGCCGGCGAAGAAGATGAGGAGCTCGACTTCAGAGGGTACTTCGAGAAAGTACGCAACTGCAACCGCGGATACGTGAGTGCTCCTCAACACCCCCAAGTGTACCTCACTCCTCTTCTAGCATTTGTCACTGCTTTCTGGATTTCTACCTGTTTCCGTGCTTAAAAAAAAAACTATTCTCTCCTCATTTTGTGTGTTATTGCTCGAAATTTCTGCAGGAAAGGCGGTCGGAATTCGTGCCGTTCACAGGGGAAGGCCAGCTTCTCGGATACATCCATAAAGGGTAATGCATTTCACGACGGGTTTAATCTTAGTTATACATGCGTGGAATACTCGCTTCTCCTGTTTGCGTTCTCGTCTTGATACTTTGATGACCAACTGCTACTCGCCATATGAAAAGGGGGCTAAATGCCATTTCAAAGCAACTTTCTTAACCCACTGTTCGTGACGTGTGGTCGTCAAACATGTAATCCACATTTGGTGGCTCTCTATTACTTCGGAGGTTTTTCCGCCCCTGATCGACGGTGTAAAGAATCATGTATCATGCGTCATACATACGAAGTAGACACGAAGAGAATTTGTGGACCTAGGTAGGTGCTACTGACACACGTCCGAATGGATCCTTTAGCCAGTCTTTAATAGATGTTTCCCTATATAGGCCTTGTATAGAGAAACCAGTACAAGGAAAAATATTCTGGATGGTAATTGTGCTCTGTTATAAAAAAAAATCTTTGCTCTTTCCTTTCCTTTTCTCTCCTTTATCTGTGATCCCTCTTCCTATTCTTGCCCTTTCCCGTTTCCCCTATTTTCTCTCAGTATCCTTCACAAGGCCAACTACCAGAGCTTGATTTATGTCTAATAAATGGTATTAGAGCCTTCTCCGATGGAGATGAAACCCCAGATGGATAAGTTGAATTTTCCTGCTACCAAATCATGGCTGGGTATGAAGGATTGACAAATTTCAAAGTTGATCAACGAGATGGAACAGATGCCCCAAGGGTTTAAGATCATCAATTCCAGTCACAACACCGACAATAAAGATAGCCTAGATTCTGGCTCTCAAGAAGTTTTCACGATTGACTATTTCCATGCTTCTGTTTGTAATGATCGTCAGAGATTGAGCCTAGATTCTGGCTCTCAAGAAGTTTTCACGATTGACTATTTCCATGCTTCTGTTTGTAATGATCGTCAGAGATTGTCGAAACTTGAGATCGTATATTTTAATATGTACAAGCAGCTGCAAGCGCCGTCAGTGCCACACCATCGAGGAATCTGTGGTTCGACACCTCCTCCACATTGAGAATTGTTTTACAAATTACAACAAAAAAATTACCAGAAGAGGCCAACGAAAGGATACTGGTAGGATGGGTTTCTCAAATACTTGAGGAAATCTTCTCAGCAAGACCAAGTCCTAGTGCCACACCTAATGGAGAAGATGAGTGCAGGCTCTTGACCGTTATCATCATCATCATCTAAGCCTCAGTTCTAACTATGTCGGGGTCGGCTACATGGATCCTTCGTTTCCATTAAGCTCTATTATGTGTCATATTCTGATTGTGATGTAGAGATTCAAAATCTTTCTTTATAAGTCCTTTCCATGTTAATTTAGGCCTTTTGCTTCTTCTATTAATTGTGCTTGACTCAACTTTGTATAGACACATTAGTTGGTTTGCGTTTTACATGTGCATACCATCTGAGTCGGCCCTCGCCCAACTTGTTCTCAATGCTCGCCACCCCCACTTTATTTCTGATATCGTCATTTCTCGAGCGATCTTTTTGTCTTCCCATACATCCATCTCAGCATACACATTTCAGTCATGTTCATCTTGTTAAGACTTTGTTTCTTGACCGCCCAACATTCACTCTCATAGAGCATGGCTAGCCGTATAGCTGTTGTATAAAAGTTGCTTTTTAAGCTGAGAGGGATCTTGTGATCACATAATACTCCTGTTGCACTCCATTTCAACAATCTTGCAGCCATCCTGTGACAAATGTCATTTTGGACATCCCCATCTATTTATATAATAGAAATCAAGTAACAAAGCTTATCACATTTTGGTATATCTACTCCGTCCAACTTGACTCCATCATTCACATTGCAAGATTGGCTGAAATTGCAATGCATATACTCAGTTTTGCTCCTACTAATCATCAATCCATTTGATTCCAATGCCTTTCTTCAGACATCAACAAACAACATACACCAAGGAATGTCATCCTGAACATTCTTTGTCAACTCATCCATAATAAGAACAAACAAATATGGTCTGAGTGTGGATCCTTGGTGTACCCTAACTATGATAGAAAATGTTGGTCTCTCCTTCAGGAGTCTTCACACTTGCAGTAGAGCTATCATATATGTCTTTAATCAAGTCAATGTATTGGATTGACACACATTTTTTCTTTAAACCATCCACAACATTTCCCTGGGTACTCAATCATAAGCCTTTTCCAAATCAATAAAAGCCATATGAAGATCTCTTTTTCTTTCTCTATACTTCTCCATAAGCCTCTAATAAGAAAAATAACATCAGTTGTTGATCTTCCAGGCATGAAACCAAATTTGTTGTTTGAAATCTACGTTATAGATCTTAGCCCCTGCTCAATAATCCTCTTCAAAGCTTTATTGTGTGACTCATCAACTTAATACCTTTATAGTTTGTTAAACTCTGCACATCACCTCTGTTCTTGTAGATGGGGGCTATAGTACTATTTCTCAACTCATCCGACATATTCTTGGTCTTTGTGATCTTGCTAAAGAAATTTGTTAACCACATAACTCCTTCATCCTCTATACCCTTCCATACATCAATGTGAATACCGTATGGTCCGCATGTCTTTCTCATTTTCATCCTTTTCAAAGCGTTCTTGACCTCAAATAGTGAAACTCGTCGTGTGTAAGGGCCCGTTTGGTTCTGGTGAAAACCAACTGGTGCAGTTGCAACAACATGTTAAGTTCCAATTCAATCGTTTGGTTTGACGTTGCTGCAACTCACGGCCTGGAAAGGAACTGCACGGTGAACTTGAGGACTGTAGAAAATATGGAAAAGCAACCGCCCCAAAAAAGGGCGCGGTTTGTTTTCCTCACCGACTCCAGCCTTACAGCCACCGTCCGGTAATTATACACCATGAGACTCTCCTGCTGTGAGTGTCTGGCGGACATATTAAACAACATGTTCGGTAACTTCGTTTTGATAACCCGATAGGAGTGGATGCCCTCGTCATATATGTAGCTGTTAGATCAGGCTATAACAACACGGAACCAAACAACAACAAACCTAAATTCGGAGCTCGATTTACATCTAACCAAACCAAAAATGTTGAACTGCAATTCATGCCTTTTTATTTCGTGTGTTTGAATTCCTAATGCGGGATGATTTTACACAGAACCAAACGTGCCCTAAATGATGCCTCTTATATTCATGTCACACGAGTCTCTAACATTATTTACAATATCTTCATTGAAAATCTTATGGAAGTAATTTCTCCATTTCGTTCTTGATATCGTCGTCTTTTACTAACACACTACCATTTTCATTCTTGATGCATTTTACTTGACTCAAGTCTCTTCCTTTCATTTCTCTTATACGAGCCATTATATATATATATATATATATATATATATATATATATATATATATATTATATCTTTTTCCCCTTCTCTTGTGTCCAGCTTCTTAGAAATATCATCAAGGTGTCTAAACCTTGCCTCTTGAACAACCTTTTTAGCTTCTTTCTTTGCTTGCTTGTATCTATGAAACATTACATCATCTCGAGATTTGGACAAGCTCCTATAGATATCCCTTTTCAGTTTTATAGCCTCCTGTACTTCATCATTCCACCACCAAGTCTCTTTCTGTGGAGGCCCACAACCTTTGGACTCCTTCAAAATCTATTTGACAATTTTTGTTATGCAGGAGCTCATGTTATGCCATATAGTGTTAACAACAAAGTCCAAGTTCCAAGTTCCCTCCTTTACGAATTTATCATAAAAAGTCAATTTCTTTTCTCGTTTAAGATTCCACCACTTGATCCTGCTATCTTGATTTCTGTTATACAAGGATTGTAAAGTGATTCCTGGCGGGAACTCATGGCCCAACATAGGTTGGTGGTTTTAGATATTATCATGAAAACTCTAATGTTGGGTCGTGAGCCCATATACATAGTTAACCAAAACACTCATATACTCTAACCCCCTCCCCTCAATGTTGGAGCATGGGAAATCACATGCCCAACCTGTAGGCGGGAAGAATGACAAACATTATTGCGAAAGCAACCATAAAGACTTAACTAAATAAAAATCAGCCCATACAAGAACATCACTCCCCCTCAATCTTGCAATTAAGCACTCTACACTCCCCATCAAGTAAATAATCCATAGCAGGTACAGAGTGCAAGTAGTTGGAACTTCACGATGAAAACATGTAGTTGCATCTGAATTACCAATAAATAACAATAGGTAGGCACAAGTTTTTTCATCTCAGTCACTAATGTTATCAACTAGCCCAAAGAGTGCTGGTGAACATGTAGACCAAAAAGTGTTGGCACCTAGGAAGCACGTACACTTCTAGGAAGCCCCCGTGTCCGTGTCGGACATGTTTTGGACACAGTCACTACTCGGACACGGCCAAGATGTGTTCTGACCATTTTTGTCATTTTTTGCAGCCCGGACACAACTGGACAGTGCCCGGACACTCCCTGGACACATTAGTGCAGCGGCAGCTGCTGCAATATCCTTTTTTAGAGTGCAGATTCTGAATATACAACCACTGTTTCTTTTCCTATGCTAGTCATTGTTTATGTTTTGTCATTGAGGAAATGTAACGCTAAGCTGAGATCTGACTAAAGATGCAAATAGTTCTGTTTAAAAGAATCAAAATGTAAAATTTAAGCTGAATTATATATCACGAAACATATTAAAGCCTCATAAATTGGTTAATTGAGTAATGAAAACTCATGTATATACTCTGAAAATCGATTGTAGTTACTGGAAAAAGACGTGGTGTTTCATTTTTTACTTCGTATTGTTTCCATTACACTCAAAAACACATACTTTGATATTCATATGATATTATACTTTTTTTGTGATATTATACTTTTGTACATAAATATATAATTCCTTTCCATTTATTAAAGAATTTTTATTCATCCAGTATACCTACATATATGTATATATTAAAAAAATCCCCTCATATAATGCCATGTCCGTGTCCTATATTTTAGAAAATTGCCGTGTCCGTGTCTGTATCCGTATCCGTGTCCGTGCTTAGAAATGTGTCCATGCTTCCTTGGTTGGCACACACAAACTAGAAATCCAATTTGGCAAATAAGTAGCAGATTCAAGACTCCAAGATGCATAATGGTAGTAGAAAATGAAGCTCCATAGTGTAGTAGTAAAACCTACAAACATAAGCAATCTTTATCATCTTTTCTTCTCTAGACTAGATTTCCATCATAGTAGTAGGCGTCATAGTCCAGAAGGTGCTGGGTCATAGTCCAAATAGTGTCGGGTCACATGTAGGCAGTTGTCATATATACGAAGCACAACCAAGAAAATACAACATGGAAGAGGGATAGTGCAAATGCACAAATCAAGATATAAAAGATGCTAACATAGCAAAAGTAGCAAAAATGACATTACCTGATAGAAGATCATGGATAATAGCATAAGCATATGGAGTATCATCAATAAATGGAGTAGCCAGTACACCTCTATGAAGCAAGTAGCACTACAACAACATATAAAGCACGTACTCCATAACAATAGACAAGGAAAATGAATGATGATGAAAAACGTTTAGAATAGTAGATGAACAAGATGATCCATAAATTCAATATAGAAGCTCCAACACACACACATACACACACACACGCCCACACCCAAGCCCACGCCCACACCCACGCACATGCACGCACACACATTTGATCTCAAGCTCACCAGTGAACCACCCCATAGTGCGGTTCACATTACCGCTAGAATGATTGCAACAATAACTTGTTTGTTTAGCTGAGAGGAAAAGCTTTGGGTGTCTCTAAAGCATGATTTAATATTTTCATCAGTCTCGCAACAACATGCCGAAAGCAATATACAAGTTGATCATATAGTTTTACACCAAATGACAAAGTGCAAGTGGAAGCTATATCCTTGGCAGTTCATGTTTCTTGCCGATAAATTCAAAGTTGATCATCTTTGCAAACAATTCTTAGACAATTTGTATCCCATGCTTCCCTACACTATAGAAGTAGTTCTTGTCTGATGGCTTGTGTCAGAGTAATTTTATAAAAGACGACTTGTTAGTTTATATTGAATGTACTAAGAGAGATTTCACATTAACCAAAACATGTTTACATAAGGTTCATATATATAGGAGGATTCAAAAGGAGGGATCAAATGCAAACCTAATTGGTTTATGGATCCCCTTAAGTTTATTATAGAATAAGTAGGGAAAACATGTGTGGGCCTAAGCCCAATAGATAATGTCAATACCCCCTCAAGATGGAGAGTATACGTCATATAATCCCAGCTTGTCACACATGTTGGAATTGGACTTAAGGCAGTGGTTTTGTGAGAACATCAACCACTTGATCACTAGTCTTTGCATGAGGCATGACAATCTGCTTTGCTTTAAACTAGATCACAAACAAAGTGACAGTCCACCTCGATATGTTTAGTATGTTTTTGAACGACCAGGTTATTAGTAATATGAATAGTTGCTTGATAATTACAGTGAAGGGTAGTAGGAGATTGTATCAAACTCACAAAGAACGGATAGGACCCAGTGTAGATTACAACATGCATGTATTGCCCTAGGTTCATTGTCCGTTTCTTGCTCTTCTATGCAACTAGATGTTTGCCAAGTAAGATATAGAAACCAGAAGTGGATCGTCGATCTTGAGCTTAACTTGTCCAATCATCATTTGCTCATCCACATACTGAGATAATCTTCTCTCGAGGACGTTTATAGAAAAGGCAAGCCTTGTAGCATTCTTCAAAAATCTTAGATGATGTTGAACACTACTCTAGTGAGATTGTAAGGGTGAGACCATATGTTGACAGACCACATCAACCACATAGGAGATGTCTGGAAGTGTAATAGTCAAATAAATTGGCTTGCCAACAACACATTAAGATCGTTTTGGGTCAGGAAATGCCCCCCCCAAAAAAAAAACATATTTTGATGCTTCCAATGGCGTCCAAAGGTGTAGAAACATGTTTCGCATCGGTCACGCCTGTCTCTTGTAGAAAATCAAGGCTGTACCTTCTTTGAGAGATATTGATCCCCATGGGTGAAAATCAACACTTCTATTCCCCATTAATAGCGTGGGTTCCCCAGATTTTTAGTATACAAAATGACTCTAGGATTTCTTTCGATTGGAGATCCCTTGAGCATCGCTCCTTTGATGACTATTTCATCCACACATACTGGTAGGAGAATGTGTTCTTGAGACATCTTCAAGAAAAGAGTGTGATAGCCAGCTGATCGCTTGAAGCCAAGATTCTCGAGGATGCTAAGCTTGTTAAACCAAGCCCGAGGATACTGCTTCTGCCAGTAGACAGAGCAACGAAGGCGAAAAACCTTGTTTAACAACCCCCTTCAACAACAAATCCTAGTGTTTGCTGGTATAGACTTCTTTGGATAAATCGTCGTCGAGAAAGGCATTCTTGTTGTTGAGCTGGAATAGAGGTCATTCTAGATGAGCAACAAGAGTAATTGGAATGCGAACTTAGCCAATCCGCTAATAGGTGAAAATGTCTCAAAGAAGTCAATGCCATAAGTCTATGTGAAGCCTTTGGCAACCATACAAGCTTTTAAGTGGTCAATATAGTCCTTGGACCGATGCTTGATAGAGTAGACCCATAAACAACCAACAATGTTCTTACCATGAGGTGGAGAAACAAGGTCCCATGTGTAATTCATCGGTAGAGTCTCCATGTCATCCATCATTACTGCTTTCCACCCAGGGTGCTAAAGAACATCCTTATTGTTTTGTGGAATGGTGTTGTTGTTAAGGAAGCAGTGAGAGTGTGGGCTGTGGATAAAAGTCGAGCAAGACAACATACTCGAGAGATATGATGTTTAGAATTACAAGCTTGCTTACCTTTATAGTAGGTCATCGACCCATCAAATTGTATTGAACCTGATGATGCGGGGCAGTCGTTTGAGGACCAATTACTGTTCTCCTATTATACACATTGGAATCAATGAACTGAGGTAATGGTGCTGATGAAGAATCAATGGCGATAGGGATTTGTTATGGTAGTTATAGAAGTTGTTGGGTAATATATGTAAGGACCCTGACCCACGTTTTGGGACAACCCTGTTTGTTTTGCTTAAGTATGTTGCTTAGCTCCTTGCTCTAATCATCGGAGATGTAATTAGGGCATGTTGGAAGCTTGAGTTCCATGTTTGAGCCTGTTTGGTTGATGCTTGTGCTTTGTGGAGAGGTTTTTGGTACAAATTGCAATTTACCCAAGATAAGGGTTGATGTGCAAGTTTGCCACCTCTAGTGTGTTCCTTTTCTCTCTTGGCATCATCTAGAGGAGTGAGAGAGAGATAGACACCTTGTTTGAGCTCTGGTTGAGTGGTGACATCCTTGGTGATGTTAGGTGTATCTTACATCTAGGAGGGTTGTCTTGGGCTTGAGAGCCTTGGAGAGGCTTTGTATCGGTTGTGGGTGTCTTGAGGGACATCCTATCGGTTTTATGGTGTCTCTAGATGCACCATATCGGTTTGTAGCTCTTGGGTTTCATCCCTATTGGTTTGTGAAGGGAGGAGAGGTGTATCGGCCATGACCTAGGAAGGTGGTTTAGTGGGCGAGACATAGTTCTTTTCACCTTGTTGCATGCTGTTGCATGTGGCTTTTTCTTTGTGGACATGTGTCATCTAGGGTTCTTTGGTGGTGACACATTTCCTTTGTTCACTCTTTCATCTCTCTTGTATATATATCTCTTTCTTTCCATGCAAGAGAGTCCTTTGGCCATCTTTGCTTTCCTCTTCCTTGGTGGACGATCTTAAGCTTGTGGAGTGCTCTCCCTTGGAGCTTGGTGGATGAGCCTAAGCTTGTGGTGTGCTCCTTTCATCTTCTACCTTGGTAAGCCATGGTCCTTAGCTTCCTTCTCTCTTTCTTTCTTCTTCTCGGCCATGGACCTTGTTTGCTTCCCTTTTCCCTGTCATGCCCTCTTACCCGGGGTTCCCTCTTCTCTCTTGGAGGTATTGTGGTGATCAAGCTTGGAGGATCTTCTTCTACCTTGAGCTTGGGAACCTTGGAGCTTAGAGCTTGGTGGCGATCCTTGAGGTGAGTTATATAACTCTAAACCCTCTTTGTTATTATCACCTTTACTTGTTATCTTGCTCTTGATATATGGCTCGTTGGATGGAGTTCATCAAAGATTACGACTGTACGATCGATTATCATCCAGGAAAGGCGAACGTCGTAGTAGACGCATTGAGTAGGAAGTCTTCATCCTCAACCATGGATAAAGGCCAGTTGAGTTCTTTGATGTGCCACAAGCGAGATATGTTTGTCTCCTTGCGTCAGATGAGTGTCAAGTTGGAAGTCTCCTTGTTAGACAGTTTGTTGGCACAGCTACAGGTGAAGCCTACACTGAGACAACAAATCAAAGAAGCCAATAGACAGATACTGTGATACAACAGATTAGATCAGAGTTCGACAGTGAGAAGCATGATGGTTTCCATGAGTCGGAGGATGGGACAGTTTGTTATCATAACATGATAATAGTTCCTGATGCGGATAACCTGAGAAAGATGGTGTTAGAGGAGGCTCATACATCTATGTATGTTATGCATCCAGGTAGTACCAAGATGTACCACAATTTGAATGATATGTATTGGTGGCTAGGCTTGAAGAAAGATGTAGCTGAGTTCGTTGCAAGATGCGTTGTATGTCAACAAGTCAAAACTGAGCATCAGAAGCCTGCAGGAACGTTGCAACCGTTGCCTATACCTCAGTGGAAATGAGATCATGTAACTATGAAATTTGTGGTTGGTCTGCCTAGGACAGCCAAAGGTTATGATTCCATTTGGGCGATTGTTGATAGGTTGACCAAGTCAACACATTTCCTTCCCGTGATGACAACGTTCACAATAGAGAAGCTTGCTCAAGTCTATGTTGATGAGATAGTGCGTTTGCACGGTGTTCCAACACCTATCGTGTCTGATAGAGGTCCTCAGTTTACAAGTCGCTTTTGGGACCGACTGCACATAGCTTTGGGTACGCAGTAGAAGTTCGGTACTGCTTTCTACCCGAAAACAGATGGTCAGTTTGAAAGGACCATTCAGATCTTGGAGGATTTATTGAGGGCTTGTGTTCTTCAGTTCTCAGGAAGTTGGGATGTTCATCTCAGTTTGATAGAGTTCGCCTATAATAACAGCTATCAGAGTAGCATTGATATGACACCATATGAGGCATTGTATAGGAGACGTTGCAGATCTCCATTGTGTTGGTATGAGGCAGGTGAGTATCAACTTCTTGGTCCTGAGCTTGTGCAGCAGACAACAAAGAAGATCAAAGTGATACAACAACAGTTGAAAGCAGCACATGACAGACAAAAGTCGTATGCAGATAATCGTCGTAGACCCTTGGAGTTCCAAGTGGGAGACAAGGTATACCTGAAGGTTTCTCCTTGGAAATGTGTTATGAGGTTTAGGGAAGAAAGGTAAGTTGGCTCCCAGGTATATGAGACCTTACCCAGTTGTGGCACGTGTTGGGAAGATGGCTTACCGGTTGGCGTTGCCACCTGAGTTGCACAAGTTATAACAGTGTTCCATGTCAGCATGTTGAGGAAGTTTCATCCAGATACAGAGTCAGTGTTACAACTGGTGGAAGTAGAGCTTGATGAAGATGTGACCTATGTAGAATGTCCAGTGTTGATCCTTGATCGGAGAGTGAAGAAGTCGAAGAGGAAGGACGTTGTGCTTGTGAAAGTTCTTTGGTATCACCGTGGTGTTGAGAAAGCCACGTGGGGATGAGGGGGAAGTACCCTTCCCTTTTCTCTTAGGATATCAGGGGTAAAATACCCCAAAATCCCTGTTAGGGGTTTGTGGCTTGTAAGGACCCTGACTCACGTTTTGGGATAACCCTGTTTGTTTTGCTTAAATATGTTACTTAGCTCCTTGCTCTAATCATCTGAGATGTAATTAGGGCATGTTGGAAGCTTGAGTTCCATGTTTGAGCTTGTTTGGTTGATGCTTGTACTTTGTGGAGAGGTTTTTGGTGCAAATTGCAATTTGCCCAGGATAAGGGTTGATGTGCAAGTTTGCCACCTCTAGTTTGTTCCTTTTCTCTCTTGACTTCATCTAGAGGAGTGAGAGAGAGATAAACACCTTGGTTGATCCCTGGTTGAGTGGTGACATCCTTGGTGATGTTTTGCACTCATGTTTGAGGTGTATCTTACATCTAAGAGGGTTGTCTCGGGCTTGAGAACCTTAAAGAGGCCTCGTATCGGCTGTGGGTGTCTTGAGGGACATCCTATCGGTTTTGTGGTGTCTCTAGATGCGCCATATCAGTTTGTGGCTCTTGGGTTTCATCCCTATCGGTTGTGAAGGGAGGAGGAGAGGTGTATCGGCCATGACCTAGGAAGGTGGCTTAGTGGGCGAGACATGGGTTCTTTTCACCTTGTTGCATGGTGTTGCATGTGGCTTTTTCTTTGTGGACATGTGTCATCTAGGGTTCTTTGGTGGTGACACCTTTCCTTTATTCTCTCTTTCATCTCTCTTGTATATATATCTCTTTCTCTCCATGCAAGAGAATCCTTTGGCCATCTTTGCTTTCCTCTTCCTTGGTGGACGATCTTAAGCTTGTGGAGTGCTCTCCCTTGGAGTTTGGTGGATGAGCCTAAGCTTGTGGTGTGCTCCTTTCATCTTCTACCTTGGTAAGCCATGGTCCTTAGCTTCCTTCTCTCTTTCTTTCTTCTTCTCGACCATTGACCTTGTTTGCTTCCCTTTTCCCTCTCATGCCTTCTCAACTGTGGTTCCCTCTTCTCTCTTGGAGGTGTTGTGGTAATCAAGCTTGGAGGATCTTCATCTACCTTGAGCTTGGGAACCTTGGATCTTAGAGCTTGGTGGTGATCCTTGAGGCGGGTTATATAACTCTAAACCCTCTTTGTTATTATCACCTTTACTTGTTATCTTGCTCTTGATCTATGGCTCATTATTGCTTGCATGCTAGTAACTTTTCCTTGGTAGCCTTGTGTTCTGTTTTGGAAAACGAGTTGCTTAGTTGCTACTAGCGTGCACCTTCTTTTGCCTTGTTTAAAACGCTGTCGTGAGGTTGAAGATGAGTAGGCCGACACATAGGAGGAGGCTGATATGCAGGGTGAACCGAGATGCTTGGTTAGGCCGATATGTTAGTGCTGGTCGATAGGCTTGGAGATCGTTGTGCCTTGGGAGGCCGTCACGACCTGTGACGCCCCTAGCCGTTACCCTTGTGACAGGTCGTCATGACCTTGGGTAGGTCTAGGACGACTCGTTCTGATCGTCATACCTTTAGGAATGAGTGGGCCGATGTTAGATGAGGGTGATAGTTTGTTGGTGGTTGTTGAACGACATGGTGTTGGATCGTGATACGAGGAGTGCTGATTGATATGCCCTGGGCTGTCACGACTTGGTGTCGCGGCCAGAGATGTGTTGTTTGAAGCGTTGCTGAACCCTAAGAGGATCATCACTTTTCTATGTCGACACCCAAGGGCGTTGCCCGTTACCCTTGGTGACCGTCACACCTGTGTTGACGTTGCTAATAGGAGAGGGTGGCCGACACCCTGTTGCTCGATATCTGTGTGTTACTGATCCGTCACGGTGGAGGTGTTGCTGCCCGATAAGTCTAGGGTTGCGTTGCCCGACACACCTGCAACCCATCGCATCGTCACGTTAACTCAAGATGTCGATGACCATTATGCTTTAGAGGCGTTATTGATATCCCTTGTGGCTGATACCCTCTCTTCCTGAGATGTTATGTCCGATGCAACCATGGTGATATCTAAACCAATACATACCCTGGGTAGGTAGGTCGATACTCTACCTTGGTGTGGTGCCTGATACCCTATCTTAGTGGGGTTGCCCGATACACTTAGGGTTAACCGATACCATAGATGTAAACCCTAATCAGTACCTTGTGGTGGTGGTTGAGACACACCATGTTAATGCTAAGGTTTCATAGTGATGATGTGATAATCTATGGAGTTGTTGTATGTATGATCTGAGGGTTATATTCCTATAACCTTTATCTTATAACATGTGTCATGATGATAAGGAAAGTGATAACCTAAGGGTGGTTGTTGCTCCAATCTTGTAAACCCTAATCGGGTGAAGTGAAACCCTAATTGTTATGAATTAAATGTATGATGTGATATGTATAGTATAAGTCCTATGAGATGATGATGTTGATGATGCATTGCCTTCTTGTCATTAGTTTTTGACCATGCATGTGATATCAATTGATGAACCTAGCTAGGTATGAGCTATGATAGTTATGATCTGTTGGACATTGGTCCTTGTGATGGACATTGGTCCTTGTGTTGGACGTTGGTCCTTGTGATGGACATTGATCCTTGAGATGGGCATTGGTCCTTGTGATGGACAATGGTCCTTGAGATGGACATATGATGAATAACATGCATAAAGAGACATGATGTGATGAGATTACACTCAATGCGATTCAATTTGTTCTGGTGATGAGTTATGGCTTGTTTATGAAGATCTTATTTAGAGGTTATACGGTGTAACTTGATTGATGCTTAAATATGTTTAAATTGACCTAATTAATCAAGTGGAATCTAATAGTGTAGTTTGCCCTGTGCCATAGATCCATTCAGTGTCAACACCTACTGGATGGCGAAACGAGTTTAACTTGGAGCACATATTGTTGAATATGTGGGGTGCAAGCTGAGGTATCTCGTTGTGTCCTGAATGTATATGTATGAGATTGGCTGCAGTCATGCTCCAATAAAGAGTACAACTGCGGTTGTAGCTCAATTTGAGATACATGAATGACTGCGGTCATATCCTAATAAAGAGTACGACTGCGGTCGTAACTCACTAGCGCCGTGACCTGTACCCAGGCGGGCTAGATGTGTACAACTGGACTATAAGTCGCTGATAGCAGCCTGATAAATGATGTCACTGCTAATGTTCTCGTACTGACCGAGGGGTTGAGGTCGTGGATTCCGGCTCTTCCACTAGACCTTGTATGGCACCAATTTTGACTTATCAAGTGGTCGGTTAGATTTAAGTGGTACGACTCAAATTCTTGGGGCATAATGAAATTCGTAATCAATCGTGTAGTATAATTGTATAGGATCAAATATGAAAATATTGGTTGAGGCCTTACTTGATCTTTATACAATATTGTTGATAGGAAATATACATGTTCTTCATATTCCTTTTAAATTATTAAGATGTTTCATAATTCACAGTAATTGCCCTTCCTGTTAATAATCATTACCTGCTTCATCTTAGTTGTATATATACTGCTGCTCAGTTTATCTTATTTGTGATAATAATAGAGTTGGTGGTGAGTTATATCTCCCGCTGAGATCATTTGGAATCTCACCCCGTGGGTTTCCCACACCCTTTTGAGGTGGACGAGCACAAAGAGGTAGAGATCGTGGAGAGGAGGTTGAGCAACAGCCAGAGGAGCAGTAGCCGATAAGGTTGGAAGTGCTGCTGGATGTCTTTTGTTGTAGTCTTAGAGTCGTCCCTGTGCACTCGGGTCTTCGGGAACGTTCTGTAGTTGTTTCGCAGACGTGCTTTCTTTATGTGCCCTTGTATACAGATGTGGTAGAATCATGTATATATGTTCTGGAACAGTTCTTATGTTAAAGGTTGACAACATGCCTTGTGAATGCTTTGACACACGAAAGGACTTATATGTGAAGGTTTTGCTGTTTGGCAGTTATATGAAAAAGGTCTTAAATTTTTAGTTTTTTTGATAATACACTTGTTAATCTTTCTTCCGTGATTATGTTTTGAGAAATCTCGCTTTGTGTGGCAATGAGTGTCATAATATAACTAATATATAATACGCCTATAAGACCATATATAAAATTTGTATCATGTTCTCTTACAACCAAGTCATTGCATTTTCCTATCCATTTTTCTCCCACTTGTTTCACCATGATCCTTCTTTTCTTATCCATCTGTTTTACAACTTCCTTGAGTGCCAACTGTTGGTGCTCGAATTATGCCCGATACAGTGATAGTTGATGCTTTTGTTTAAAAAAATAGTGCTTTCATTTATCACAAATCACAATCTGATTTCGTTTCATAAAGATATGTAATAGAAATAGAGGATGTATGTTTAGTACACATCCACTAGAAACTTGATTTTTTTAGTGTCATTGACAGACCTTTGCTCCCATTATCATAACTAAGCAATCCTACTTCTATAAATAAGAGCAATCGTATCATGAGTTCAAATCTTAGAACTTACTATTGGGTTTCAATATATTATTGACCTTAGTACCCTAACTCCCATACAATTAGTAACCACGACCAATTTTTATACTATGGATTTCCGCCCTTCTCCTTTCTCTACTCCAACATCTCTCGCCAAGCCGCCGCCCAAAAGCAACAACCCCCGCTAGTCGGGCATGCAAAGCCACAACCAAATGCATCTGCCAAGCATCACCTCTAGAACCTAATGCAACTGCCAACCATCACCACTAAATAGCAGTGCAATTGCTAAGGCGTCACAAAGTTGCCCAAGCCTCCAGATATGTTTTGCTGCCTCCCTATTTTTTGAAAATTTATATGCTTGATCTCCCATCAAAAATCACTTTAGACCTATTTTTTCCTAGGGTTTCTGCCCCCGATCCCATGTGAGCCCCCCCGACTCTCGCCCACTAAGGATAGTAGGAACCTCTGATTAGTCCCAAACCCCCATCAGTAGACAGTTCATCTATTGAGGAGTCCCTTTGATTTTACTTCTAAAAGCTATTACGACCTCTCACTTATAGATTTTATTCCCCACCCCTTTGTATGCAACCCTTTCCATATACAAGAGGATACTGTCTCTTTTCCGCCCCAACTACTTTTTCTCTTTGTAGGAGTACGAAGGTTATATAGAAGAGTGAGGAGAGAGCATGCGAGAAAGATGATATGTATTTTAGGCTATTTCGATCTTCATGGATCTTCATAGTCTTTAGCATATCCGTTCTTTTGATGTATTTGTGACGCTTTACTCCTACTATATATCGAGTATCCAATGCATCATTCATGCATCTCTTTCCCAATGACACTGTGCTGCTTCGTGTTTGTGCCACGATATGCATGTGGGTTTTCCAGTCCGCGTTTATTCTAGATGGCCACCACTTTCCTGCGACGTTGAAGGTACTCAAATGCAACATTGACATGTTGGAACCATACTTGTCTAGGCATCTAGGCGGTCCTTCCCTCCCAGGGGAAGCCTAGAGGGCCTAGGCGGGAGCCTAGGCGTTTTTTATATTTGTTTATATTTTACATATATATAAATGATTACTACGTATACATTTAGCTAGATTCAAATATATACATCACCATGTACATTTGTATTGGTTATCCCTAAGCTTAATCAATCATAACTTCACCTACATCCCATCTGTAATGACCTAGGCTAGACCTATTTGACCTTAATTTGACCTAACATGAACTAAATTGGACTTAATTTAATTTAGTCTGCCCTAATTTGGCCTAAGTCATACCTATTTTGGCATAATATAACTTAATCGGACATAACTTCTCATAGTTTGTCCTAAATTGACATAAATGAGCCCTAATATGGCGAAGCCAGATCTAATTCCTCAAATTAAGACATGTTATCCCCAAATCAGATCTTTTTCTCCCCAAATCAGGCCTAATTTAGATCTGATTTGGCTTAAATCAGATCTATTTCTTCCATAACTAAAATGGATCTAATTTGACCAAACTCAGACCTAATACATCCTAATTTGGTCTTTATCTTAATTTGGGCTTAAAAGGCTTGAGGCATTCACTTCAGTTATTTGAAAGCCTAGGCGCCCAGTTTAAGGCGGCCCGCCTAAAGCCTAGGGGGGCTAGGCGCGCCTTAGCGGAGCCCATGCAGGAGCCTGAATAACTATGGCTGGAATAGAGCTTGCTGCACTAATTCCAACCTCTTGTTCCCTCCGCTATTAGTATTGTGGCAGTTTTGTATTTTCATGAGATGGATGGTTACTTTCTAGACGATTCAAAAGCTCGTCAATATCTAGCTTACAAAAACTGCACCTGTAGGGTTGATGTTCATCTAGATTTTATATTGAGCTAGTTTATTCTTTACATATGTTGTATCTCAAGTGTTGAGATGGTGCTTCTGGTGATCTATGGGTGTTCCTTAATGGAGTCTTTCATTCCCGTCATGCCCTCAAGATTCATGCTCCAAATTTATGGACAGTCATTGTCACCTCATTGTGTCCGTGTTTGTTCCATGTTATGCATGTCTGTGGTCTTCTGTACTTTGATCCAATTGGCTACGTCATGAATGTGTTGACTGTGCTCGCTTTTTCCAATGACAAATTCCTGTCCAATGAAGATGGCATGATCGTGGTGCTTTGATTTTCTACTCCAAATTGATTGTGGTGAGATTTTGCTATGACGCTTGGAATTCCATCTACTAGATGTTCTCTATTCCAGATGTACTTCAAAGGAGGCGTCATTAGATGTTCTTTATTAGTTGGAGAGTCATGTTTAAGAGGGAGTGAAATTCTTATATGGGGAGTGACATTCTTATTTCCTATTTTTTGTATTGTCTCATCGAGTCTTGTATGTCCAAGTTGGATATGTTTTACCCATACTCCAGCTTGAGAGGGAGTGTTAGATGTTAGAAAGTATTATTAGTCTATTTAGTTAATAGGTTCATTTGTAATATGAGCCTAATTGTCTTGGCCCATTAGGGCTATCTCCGCTTCCTTGTACTTGCCTCCTCTCCTATATATATGAGAGTTTGCCGTCTATCAATAAGATATACAACACACATCTTATTTTTCATAAAGCTATTCTCCGTTCATTATAAAATACCTTATCTAATTAAGGTTAAAGTACAAATTGAAATAATTATTGTATGGTAATAATTGAACCTATATATGATTGGGTAAATTGTTTATATCACCATTGTATACACTGTTTACTGAATCAAAATTTTTGACCCCCTGCATTGATATGTTTACTCCCCTAGAGCAGCTGCAATTTTAACCACAGTTCGCTTGCTGTCGTACCATTCTTTGAACTTTGTCTTCTGTGTGTTGCCAGTTTCCTGGATCATCTGTCCAAGTTTGACGATGTGTTTGATTTTGTTTCGGGCGAGAAGAGACCATATATTTCCCTCAATCCGTCACTTAGCTCACCTGAGGATAGAACAGCAGCAGTTGGAGTTGTGATTAAGTGTCTTGGGGGACTGATTCCAGGTATACGTAATGAGGTACTATCACCAAAGTATCGGTTATCCGTCTCTGAAAATTTCAGAAATGCAAGGTTGGTCACATTTTGGGAAGACAGGCTGTTGAATTAAATCTCTTAAAGTAAAAGGTGTTAAAAGTGTTGCCTTTGTTCTCTGCAAACTGTCAGCATCAGTATGCTAATCCTGATTTTGTCACTGGTTTCCACCTGTCCGTATCATTAGTTTCTGTAACCTTTTGATTTCTGATTGAAACTAGATGTATCCGGTGACTCATGCTTTTGGGACACCTCCATATTTTTCACTGGAACGGGCTGCTGCTCCATACTTTGGCATAAAGGTGTGCTGCTATTCCTATATTGTTATCCTGTCCTAAAATTTCTCAATATGTTTCCAGTTTTTGCATCATGCTGTCCTTCAACTTTTAATCACACCTTAAAGTAGTTTTTAGCATAAAAATTGAAGCCAGCTATATTATCTTAAGCTTTAAGCATGCTTTATCATGATGAGGCTCTTACTGAGACATTTTTCAGGATTACTTTTACATGTGGGAGCTTCTGACCTGCTATTATCTTTTGGTTATTTTACATAACTAAAGATGAACACATTAATCTGTTGCTCTTTATGTATTCTGTACCTCATATTGAAAGTCTGGCATGATATTTGAGAAACGGGGATTAGTTTATCACACCTCAGATGATTAAAAATGTATTTTTTCTTATTTGATAATATTTGAGAAGCGGGGATAAGTTTATTATTGCCATATGAAGGTAAAACAATGAATCCTCTTTGCAAAAATCTGGTAAAGCCTTTTACCGTGCTCAATTTATTCTTAGATTTTGAGTAACATCATGCTATTTGTGCCCTCCCTCTTCATGCTTAGGCTTATGGTGTCCACATGAACGGGTATGTGGAGAAGGATGGTCAAAAGTTTCTTTGGATTGGAAAGAGAAGTGACACAAAGCCCACTTTTCCAGGGATGCTCGACCATCTTGTTGCAGGCGGAATGGTATGCACTAATCTATATTTTCATGGACTTACTCTTGTAAAACTGCTATTTCCTTGAAAAGAAGTTACTGTTATATTACTCTTTCTTTTCTTGATTGTTTCTGATTACTGCCAAATTCTCTTTCAACTAATAGTATCAGAAGTTGCAAACAATTAGAGAAGAAGGAAAGAGACTCTTATTTAGTTGCATTAACTACGCAATGGTAATGCTATATGTAGGGATGTGCACAGGACCCTAATGGGCTTCTGCCCCCACTCTGCCTGAGAACTGGCATGTCTAGTGGGCTGGAGAACATGCCCTCCTGATGCTGATAGATAATAATTAATCCTCTAAGCAAGCTATACCCAAGGTGTTGCATTGTGTAGGCAGACACTTCCAATCCACCAGTTTTTGCAGAAATCTGTACGGCGACTACTAAGATACCTCAAAGATCTAGGTTTTTTGGTGTTAGTTTTAAGAACATCTCTCCAGTGTTTTAGTAATTCCTAAAATGTCTGTTTTCAACAATTTCAGTCCCATGGTATTTCCTGCAAAGATACTCTTGTCAAGGAGTGCGAAGAGGAAGCTGGAATTCCAAGGTCCATATCTGACAGGTATGCTTATCTAGGAAGGTCGTCATACACCTAATTTTCTTGTACCTTATCCTTTCAGTGGTGTGTATTCGTCTGACTTGAGATCATATATGTCTATACCTTGTCTCTTAAACATGGCATTTCCAATGGCCTTTGCATTCCATCCTTCAACTACACTGTAAGACACTCAATAACATAAGTGCAAGGAAAACCGGACCACATTTCAATTATAGATGAAAAGCTATGGTCTCAAGCGAGTTCAATCCAGATGGCAAAGTATTGGGTAGATTTAATTTTGGTCACATTAAATGCTTGCCATTCTGCTCATTTGTGAGCTAAATTGCCATCTAAATCTTATTTCAGACAGTCATTAATTGTTAGAATTTTTCTTAATGCCTATTCTTGGTGATCCCCCCCCCCCCCCCCCAAACACACACAAAAACACACACACAACAGAAGAAAAACTGATCTAGAATGCGCTAGTCAATTGACAGTCCTCTCTTTTGGAGTAGAAGGAAAATTGCACATGGGGTGGCATTCTTCCCTACAATGTTTTATTTTTAGAGAACTGACTAGCGGCTATGTCTTTGCTTCTTTTTGTGCTGGCAGTGGCATTCCAGTAGGTGCAGTTTCTTACGTGGATATCGATGGTCCTAGATACAAAAGGGATGTCCTTTTTTGCTATGACTTGAAGCTTCATGATGGATTCATCCCCAAGAATGAAGGTCAGCCTATTACTTTATTGAGAATGACTGTGGGTTCTTTATTGATCATGCAGAGAGATGCTGGGTCCTTCTGTTTGAAGTACTTCTCTTATCCTTTTTTACATAAAGCCATCAACCTGAACTGACGTTAGTATCATATTACATCTATAAAACAACTTTGTGCAAGGCAGGGCTAGTGTGATTCAGCAATGAGTTCAGTTGTACTCGACCCCACCAACAACTCGTCCCGTGGAACTCGACTTGATACTGACCCATGTTCTTTTATGGGTGGGCTAGAGAGCCTTGGTTTAGGCTCACAATCTTGTATGAGCCTACTAGGGTTTAAGTAAATCCATGGTCAAAAAATCCTCCTTGAGGCTCTTAAGGCGAGATTTTCCTATATGCACCTCGAGGCTTACACCTCGATATTATGTATTGAGGCTTACCCCTCAAGATGTCCAAGAGCTTGCCTCAAAACACTAAGAGACTATAATAGGGAGCCAAATGATTAAAATCTAAAAATAACACTAATAAGATGAAATATAATTGCATTCAAGGATCTCAATCATCAAGTCTGCTTGCTAAAGAGCCTTACGAAGCCTATATATAGGCGTTCAAGACTGACTAATTAGACAGGTAGCCAATGTGGGACTAAACCACATGCTTTACAAAATCAAACTAGGACAATATCAAATAACACCTAAAACACATGGAAACATATAAAACATGCTAAATGCTACTCAAATGACTATACCAAAGGCTACGCTCGTCCTACATCAACTATCCTCCACTTCAAAAAACTCGGCTCCTACGAGCTGACACAAAAATATGGGGTCCAAAGGAATAGAGGAAGTCTCTGAAGCATTTTGTTAGTGAGTCACATAGCATCACCAACGAACAAGGTAGTGGCGCAAGAGATCAAGAAAGAACACCATTTCCCTATGTAAAGTAGCCCTACTAATGTGTGGAGGTTGTGGAGGAGGAGCAAGCTCACAAATTCTATTTGGATGGTGTAGAGGGGGCCTAGGAGGAAGTAGGTCAAGACAGGCCTTGATTTCACAGATGCTACTCATTTTGAAATCCCAAAATATCTGGGATAAGTCCTTAGATGCACAATTCAAAAGACTGAGTTCATTGTTGATGTTGAGGTGAGATTGACTGGTTGGGAAGACCTCTAGACTTCGATGACAACCTGGTCTTGGCTGGCTGCCTAAGTTATGCCAAGGTGTGGGTAGAGCTGCAGTTTACCAAGACCTTTCCTAAAGCCACACTGGTGGAGGTTGATGGTGAACGTGTTCTACTGAAAGTTGAGATCCTTGCTAAGCATGCTCAGGATGCAAGAGATTCAGGCATAGGCTCAATTCTTTCCCTGTGGTGATTCATAAAACTCTACCTAGCAATGATCTCTAGCTTGAATGAATTATTGATGTTCATGGAAATGTCAATGAGCTACAAAGCTGACTTCAACATCACATAGACAAACAAGTGAGGCAGCAGGAGCGGCCACAGAGGATTCAATTCATCCAGAATCTCTAAACCGTGAAGCTGGCAGGCCACAGAGGATTCAATTCATCCAGAATCTCTAAACCGTGAAGCTGGCAATATTCCCTCAACATATGACCTACCCCAAGGTGGTGGGTCCTCATCAAAGGAAGTTCATAAGCCCCAACATGACAGGATAGCTCGAGAAGATGTTCCAGCTCTAGGCGCGGTTTGTGATGATCTGATGATTGATGTGGTGGGTAATGCGTCTTTTAATAACCACTTCCAAGCAGCTGCTGAATTCATTAAGGTAGAACCAGAGATGTTCTATTCTCCTGTGGTAATGTATGTAGGTGGTTTGAACTTGGATTGGGAATTAGACATTTTCCTTTCTCAAGGTGTGGGTGAACTGTTTTACATGGATCATGTAGTGTGTAGCTGTGGTCTCTTGTTAGATTTCCAACAGAGGGAGAAGGTTGATTATGACCTGGATAGTGAAGACTTTTCTTATGATCCGCAAGACTCAAGGGTTGGATTTTTTTGGAGAAATCAAGGTCAATGATGACCCTAGAGCGAAGAAAAAGAAGAAAAAGTTGAAGAAAGCAAGCTTTCCCACATATCCACATTTGACTTTGACAAGTTCATTGATACATTCTGAGTTGAATGGGGATATTTGGTTTTGTGCTCTAGAAATTCCTGGAGGGATACCGTTTACTTACTCTATTGGCTGGCTGTTTGCTGGTTCTCCATGCTCCTGCCGCGCATCTCTGATCCTTGACCCGGGTGGTTGAGAAATCACCCAGTAAGAGAGAAACAAGGTATGTGTCAAAATAATGAACAAGGACAAAAGGTAAAGAAATAAAATGGAAATAAAGGCTAAAATTTCATCATAGGATGAAGAGATCAAGAGTATGAGGCATAATCAAATAAATGCTTGTCATAACAAGAATATAGTAAAAAATTTGCATGCATGATTAATATTGACTACATTAACTAAGTAGGATTGAGCACCTACCGGACCTCAACCAAATAGGTGAGAGGAGAGTAACACATTCCTAGTCACCTACAATAATTTTATATGGGGGAGAGTAACACATTCCCCAGGGCGAAGTAACACATGCCCTATCTATGGGTGATTGTACAAAAGTACCACTACATTAGCTAAATAGTCTTAATAAAATCAACATGCTAAAGTGAAACTATGGCAAGTAGAAGCATCACACATTTGAAACATAGCAGTGGGGTACAAGTCCCAAAAAATAGAATTTCAATACTGATTTGGAGGCAAATATAGCAAAAAAATAATAATAAAGAGATTAGGGTTCATATAATGCCTCATTAGGAAAATTAGGGTTAGGTTTGCAAATATCCCAACTTAGGGTGTAAGAATGCACATACCTTTCTTACTGAGTTCAATTATCAACTTTCACCACTTTTAGATGATCCTAAGTTCAACTTTGCCTATTTTAATTTATTATATTAGAGTATATAATGCATCTTAATGATGAGAAACCCTAATTTTAGACCTTTTTAATAAAACTTGAATTTTGACTCTGAAAATCTCACCAATCGATTTATTAGGTTTTCCTGATCAAGAAAACATTTTTATGTTAATTTTGGAGTTATTATGTTAAAGTTACAATTTATAATTTTAAGCATTATATTCATTTTCCAAAAATCACCCTTCAAAAATATAGAAAACATAATTTGAAACTACTTTTATTAGAAATAACACAATTTTCTATTCCAGAATATATTTTTTAATTTTGTGGACAAGTAGATTAAAAGATATGAATTTTTCAATATCGGCCAATCACAAACTACCAAAAAGCCACATAAGCAAAAGACATCGCAAAAGACTCACTTAGGCCACCAATTTGTTTGCTGGTACCACTGAGAGCTGGGGAGAAGAGCCGCAAGTCAGGAGAGCAAAACTCGATCGGCGGTAGTCTAAAATGCAACCAACAAAGAAATTGAGAGGGGAAAAACTACTTTGAGATGGTGGCGGAGGCTTAGGTGGTGTTAGCTATTTATAGGACCGGGTATTAGGATATATGCAAGGAGGTCATGAGAAGCTCGAACCCCACATTTTGGGCGTTTCTTCATCTCTTAACAAAAACTCGCAAGTAAGGTATTAAACTGTGTGAAATCTAATATAGAAACTGTGGGTGAAAGAATCTCAAAGAAAGGTGGAGAATTGAGAGAGAAATCGCAAAAATACGAATCACCAAAATAGTGGCCTGTTTCCTTTTAGGCGCGAGGAAGGAGACAATGCAGGGACTGTCTGATAAAAAATAAACGACCCAGATCCACGCGCTCAAGATTAAAGAGATGTGACAATTAAATAAATTGAAACCGTATCTAAATCGGAATTCAATTAAAGTGAAACATTAAATCATTTCTCTTTTTCTCTCTCCTCATTTGAGGGTGCAAACGAACTCCAAATTAAATAAAATTTGGCACCTAGTCTATTTTGGAGATGTAGAATCTAAATGTGGCCTTAGTTTTTGCTTTTGAGGACTTTGAGTATTTTATCTAATTCTTTTAAAGAAAATCACATTTTCACTTTCTTATCACATTAGATGCATATAGAAACCACCAATTAATGTGAAACTTCACCCTCAAGCAAACAAAAATATATGGAACACGAATTAGCCATTAATTTTATTCTTTGAAGTCATTTATCACATTATTTAACATTTTGGACTTTTACATATTTTCTCTCTCCTAATCTACACATGTATATTAAAGATTATCCAAATTACATGAAAATTCACCCAAAGGATATTTTTAATGTTTAGATTATGAATTCACGATTATTTCTCTTTCGGGGTCATTAAATATTTTATTTCATATTTTGGAGGAAAACTCACATTTTCTTTTCTAAATAAAATACATATAGTTATCATTATCCCAAAATTATGAAACTTGGCCTACAAACCAAACAAAACCCAAAGAAAACGAATCTCAAATTATCTTTAACCAATTACTCTTCCTTTTATAAATTTTAGCCCATTATCCAATATTACCACTGTTTTCCATATCAAATCATTCAATATTACATTAACATGTTTAAAGCATTATTATTCATTCTTTTTTCTCTTCCTTGCTCCATAAGGCTAATGAATGTTTTAGAACAAATCTATTTTAATGATATGCCACTTAAGTGGTAAATTTGCATTTAGACCCTTATTAAAAATTCATTGAGGTATTTGTGGATAAACCCATATATTGGCATAAATGTTGATCAAAACCACTTAAAATTCCACATTTTCAACATCAAGGACAAAAACGATAGAAAAGATAGGAAAAGCTTAGAAAAAGGGTAAAAAAGAGAATATATCCAGATTTTTGTTCGTTACACTGTCGAGTCTAAGGTAGAGCTAAAAAATATATGTATCAATACAACGGGAGTCATCCTCGGCGATCCATGTGGCGTTTGTAGGAGAACGATCAAGCCAGCAAACTAGGAAATCACGTACGGTGCCTTGGCTGGTGAGCATGGTCTGGTCGTCGAAGACGCTGTCAATGCTCTCGGGTGACTGCTGAGGAAGTCGAGGCATAGAGGTAGAGCTACTGAAGACAGTGAGACACTGTGATGATTTGAAGAAGCTGCTACTGATGGTGAGGGGGCTCGAATATACCACCAGTAAGGAGAAAGATCCTCCACATTGAATACACCATTAATGCTCCATTTGTTGGCAGATCCAATAAATAGGCATTCAGTCCTTGTCGACTAAATATTTGGAAAGGTCCTGACACTCTGACATGAAATTTCTTGAAAGATTTTTTGGGTAATGTTCAGGACGCACACATACTAACACATAATCCCGCATGTGAAATTCTTGAAACTTGCAGTATGCATTTGCAAAAAGCTTATAGTTTTCATAAGAAAGTAAGTTTTTGACGATCTCAACGTGCCAATCACGAATATGTTGGGAAAAGATCTCTACTATGTGGGAAGGGCGACCATCGATGGGCATAGGTATAAGATCTATAGGCTTTCAGGGTTCGTCACCATGAAAAACTTCAAAAGGACGCTTTCTGTAGATCAATTATCGAAACTGTTGTAAGAAAATTCAGCAGTAGATAGGAGCAAGTCCTAATTGCCTAACGATTCACCCACTAGGCATCACAGAAGGCTACCCAAGCTCATGTTAACCACCTCAGTTTGTTGATCGGTCCGAGGGTGAAAGGCTGAAGGGAATTTGATGTTGGTATCAAAGAGTTTTCATACTCTTCCAAAACTAGCTAACAAATTTCACATCACAGTCAAACACTATGATAGCGGGAAGTTCGTGTAGCTTGACCACATCATAAAAGAAAAAACAGGCGATATGAGAGGCATCAAAAGTCTTACTACAGGGAATAAAGTGGGCCATCTTAGGAAAACGATCAACAACCATGAATACAGAGTCGTGACCACGTGTGGTGTGGGGAAGGCCTAAAATGAATCCATACTCATGTCCTTCGATGACTCTCGGGGAATAGGGAGAGGGTTGTAGAGGCCCGTATTTTGTCTTTTGGTTTGGCCAATTGACAAGTACGACATTGAGATACGATGCAAGCAACATCACGACGTAGGGAAGGCTAATAGAATCTGCCATTGACTAGAGCGGTGGTATTATCCCTACCAAAACGACCAGCTAGGACACCAACATGTAATTCCCAAATGAGAAATCTCGAATGGAAGTGGAGGGAATACATAATTGTGTGCCATAAAAGTGAAATCCATCACATAGAATAAAGACGGCCATACAATGTGCTACCTACGAGCTCGGAATGGATTATTCCAAAGTCAGGACGGTGGGGTATTCTTCCTTCAAATGGTAAAAGTCTATAACTTCAAATAATGGACTACAAGATGGTCAAACAATGACTAAGAGTGTTCGCGACATTATTCTCAACACTAGAGTGATGTTTGAGAAGAAAAGTGTACTCCTAGAGAAATTCACACCACTTGGCATGACAAAAACATAAATTCTTTTGGGAATTCAAGAAACAAGAGCCTGATGGTCAGACCAGAGGATGGACTCCTGATGTAGAAGATAGTACTGCCAATGATGCAAAGATTACACAATAACATATAATTGTTTATCATAAGTAGAGTATGTATGCTCTACGTCATTGAGTTTCTCACCGAAAAAAGCAACAAGGTGGCACTCTTGGCTCTAACACCAACAATGCCAACAACAGAAGCATCACATGATACCTCAAATGGAAGCGAAATATCCGAAAGGCGATGTATAGGGGCTTTATTCAATTTTATTTTGACAACCTCAAAAGATCGTGCAGTAGATGGTCTCCACTCTAATTTATTTCACTTCATCAACTCAATGAGTGTAGCCATAATGGTGCTGAAACCTCGAACAAAGCGATGATAAAATGTGGCCATCCCATGAAAGCTATGGAGCTTAGAGATCATTGTGGGTGTGGGCAATTAATGATGGCTTTGACTTTGGCCAGATTAGCCTCAATGCCAGTAGAGGATACAAAGTAGCCAAGGAAGAGGACATTATCTTGGAGAAAAAAACACTTCTTTAGATTAACATACATTTTCTCAGTGCAAAGTGTGTCAAAAACAAGTCGAATATGAGTCAGACGCTCTTCCTTGGTTTTACAAAAAATCAAACTATTGTCAAAGTAGACCACCAAAATTTTACCAATGAATGGTAACAACACATGGTTCATGACCAATGAAGGTGATGGGCGCATTAGACAGGCCAAAGGGCATGGCCAACCATTAAAGGCATCTTCCGTTCATGAATCTCCTTGACACGAATCTGGTGGTAATCGCTACAGAGGTCAATCTTGGAGAAATAATGTGATCCCATCAATAGATCAAGCATGTTGTCAAGGCGTGGATAGGGAATCAATATTTGATAGTGATCTTATTGATGGGTCGACACTCTAAACAGATTCTCCAACTACCATCCTTCTTGAGGGACAAGGAGAGCAGGAACCACACATGGACTCTCGCTCTCACGAATAAAGCCTTTGAGCAAGAGGGCATCAACTTGGCACTTCAATTCATCATGCTCAGTTGGGTTCACGCGGTAATGAGGTTGGTTTGGGAGCAATGACCTTGGAATCAAATTAATCTTGTGCTGAATATCACACAAAGGTGGGAGCTCACCATGCTTGTCAGTGGGTGTCATGTCTTTGAACTCATCGAGAAGGGAGACAAGTTCTGGTGGTGGGGGCTGAAAATTAGATATATGAGTGGATTCATTGATGTATAGCACATATATGCATATGACTTCTTAACTAGCCTCTTCAAGCTCTCTACGGGTGACAAGGTGTAGAGAGTGCTGGGATTTCGAGGTTTGGGGGCCTGTTGATGGACTCTTTTTCAGAGGAGAAATGAAGTGAGTAGGGGAAAATCATGTGTTTACCTTTGTGATTGAAGGTATGAACATTGAAATGTCCCTCATTGCGAGCATCCAAGTCATAAATCCAAGGACGGCCAAGGATGACGTGGCCAACATCCATAGGCAACACATCATACCAAATGTGCTCAAATAAGCACCACATTGATGGGCACAATGCGACCTTGTTTGATGGGCAAGCTAATCTAGTTAACCTAATGGACCTTGTCTAGATGAGGATGAGGCTCCAATCACAACTCCATGCGCTTCAATCCATGGGGCGAGATGATGTTATGAAAACTGCCACCATCAATGAACAACTTGCACCTTTTATCAATGTGCTTGAAGAAGGTTTGGAAGGGAGTGATGCATTTCCATTCGTCCTCCTCAGAAGGGGCATCCAGAACATGCATGACCTAAAGATATGACAGATCATAATCATAAGTGTAGTCAGTGTCATTGTTGGAAGAGTCCGAGGTAGGTAACTCTTCTTCATACTCAATCTCATCCTCGCGGTGGTTCTGGGAGGATTGAAGGACATGAACAGAGCATGACGAGGGCATCGAGAATCTAGGTGAGTTGTAATGTGGTAGTGAAAGCATTCACGGCCATGCGGAGGAGGGCAGGATGAGATGGTCACAACATCCTTGCCCTTACTAGAGGAAGGAGTTGAGGAACTCTAGTAAGGGGGTTGAGGCAGTGGGTAGGCAAAACGAGATGAATGCAACGTTTGGAAAAGCGTTTGGTTAGCCACCGCTCCGGTGCGGTGAGATAGATTACCGTGTGATTTTTCTACGGCAAATGTTGCCCATCGTTGCATTAAATGTAAAAATAGAACAAAATGTGAGCGGTGGCCAACTTTGTGCTTGGTAACAACGGTTGCAAACTGACCGCTCCTGTCTGATCACATTTAATCGCTATCTGGACAATCGCCACCGCTTTGCCAAATGAAGCAGAAGTAGTAGAGTGGTTATTGGTGGAGCGATTGCGTTGCCCAAAACAAAAAAAGGGAAGGCCGTGAGAAACCGATTGTAGGTAACTATCTACCTTTTGCGCTTCCTCCTCCAAGGAGTCATACTGTTGTAATTCCATTTCTCATTAATAGCATGGTGCAAATGGTGAACAAGATGGGCAACTAATTTCCAATCGGAATCATTGTGAGCACCAACAATTTTTAGCCTCAAATCGTGCCATGTACTCTTTAACATATGATGACCCTTGGCTAAGGGCCATCCAATGAGAAAGAAGTTGTCTTTGGTATTGGGAGGGTACATAGGGCTCGCATAGCTTAGTCTTCATTTCATCCCAAAAGAGGATTAGAGGTTGTCTACTACATGTCGTGCCAGACACCTTGCCAATACCGCTTGGCTGACCCTTTAAGTTTCATATTGGCAACCCTAATTTGTTGGGCATCTATCATGTTATACCAGTCCAAATAGTCTTCCAAACTAGCAATCCAATTGAGGAAAGCTTTGGGATCAAGTTTACCATCAAAAGTGATGGCATCAATTTTAACTCATTGGGTGATATCATTGAGGCCCCGATGATATTGACTGTATAGATTGTGGAGGAAAAATAGGTCCACGAGGGGGAGTGTGGAAAGCATTATGGCCACGAGGACGAGGATGTAGTCCCGGAGGAGGGGACATGGGAGGAGGTGGAGCCTGTGGTTGATGATGAGGTGAGTTGGGCGTCTATCATGTTATACCAGTCGAAATAGTCTTCCAAACTAGCAATCCAATTGAGGAAAGCTTTGGGATCAAGTTTACCATCAAAAGTGATGGCATCAATTTTAACTCATTGGGTGATATCATTGAGGCCCCGATGATATTGACTGTATAGATTGTGGAGGAAAAATAGGTCCACGAGGGGGAGCATGAAAAGCATTATGCCCACGAGGACGAGGATGTAGTCCCGGAGGAGGGGGCATGGGAGGAGGTGGAGCCTGTGGTTGGTGATGAGGTGAGTTGGGTTGTAGGAACAAATTGTGGAGCACAGGGAACACATGGAGGGAGATATAGTGGTGGTGCATTTGTGGGGCAGCAGGTTGGGATGCATAATGGTTAGCATGATGGTATGGTTGACAGGGGTGCGATAAATAAGAATCACATTCTGCAAAAGGGTCAAAGTCTCCACATGGATGGTATTTAGGGGTTTGATGGAGTTGTGGCACATAGAATTATAGAGGAGTAGGGTTAGGGGGTTTGTGGTGTATTTTTGGGTTTTGTTGGCATCCCATACCACATGTAAGTTGTTGAGGGTTGACTAGCATGGAGTGTGTTTGCCTGGTGAATGGCGCAAAGCTCAGTCATGATGCTATTGACCGCTTGACTAAGAGTGTCAATGTGAATGCATGTTGTGAAGATTCATGAATGACATTTTGATCGGGTTCCAAAATGGGCTATCTCTACTGCCATGCATTTTGATTTGCACAACAAGATAAGCAAAAATATACGTGTCTATGAAAATTTTTGCTTGACAATGTACAATGCAATATTTCAAGAAAATTACAAAGGACAGAAAAATATGAAAGTAAAGCAGACCTTACACGAAAAATGGGACTCGGAAAATTTACGGTAGGGGAATCAAACACACCCTATGGACCGCTACGAGCGCACTAAATTGGTATTAAACAAGCCAAAGTACCATAAACGATGGAAAGATCTTACCCAAATTACTGATAATCAATTGCCTCTTTAAGTTTGATATAGTTGAAAGAGATATCTCGTGAGGAAGTAATATATCTGCTTAGTGATTTGTGGATCCACCAATAACCCCTTGCCTGGGGTAGAGCCCCGATTCTTTTTCCGGGGGTTGCTTACTAGCATCGGAGGCTGCTGGTTGCAGAGCCTATTGTTGATTTGGGTGGTGGCGGCGGCAATGACAATGGAGGCTATTGTTGCCTCGGCACACAATGGCTGCTGTTGGAAGTAATTGCAATGGCAGTTGGAGGATGCGATGGTAGGGAGAGGGCAACGACTAGGTAGGACATGAGAGGGTGGAGGCTAGGCTTTGCAGGGGAGAGGGCGACGACTAGGTATGCGTTGGAGGGTGGCAGCTAGGTTTTGCAGGGAAGAGGGTAGGAACAAAATCCTACGTAAGTTTAGGGTTAGGCTCTGATACCACTTAATGTAAATTTACTAAACAATAAGAAACATAGATGACTAGCTAAAGGGAATAAGTCTCATTCATTAAATGTGTCTGAAAAATGACACAATAGAGCCTTTATATAGGCTCCTAAAAGAAAGAGTAAGCGGGCGATAGACAATGTGGGACTAAACCACTTGATTATAAAAAACTTACATTAAGGAAAAGACATAATAAAAAAACAAGCCAGTAAAACCTAACTAATGGTGCGACGACGTCTATGCTCGTAAGTGTGTAGAGTTAGAGTCTGTCCTAAATCATTTTCATTGCTAACTATGTCGGTGATTTTCAAAACTCTTTGTCAATAAATATGTTTTTGGTTCCTTGTTCCTATAGTTTCGAAGACAATTTCCCCTTTTCTTTGTCCAACTACAAATTTGGACTAATTGTACGTCATATGATATCTCATTATTTTCTACAAATTTTATTTTATTGTGTTGGCGGTCTTTGTTATTAACTTTTTCTCTCAATTCCTATATATACTTTTTAAGTTTGGTAAAAAAATAAATTAAATTTAGTCTTGTTGGAATAGTCCAACACCTCTGAATTTAGGGTTGTCCTTAGGCTTATAAAGTGTGTGGTTCATTCACTCATTGTCATTTGGTTTTGAGTTGAATACCGCACATTCTCAAATGGTATCAAAGCGAACTCCATGAAACAAGTGTGCAGACCACACTCTATCTAAAATAACAATTGCAAGCATATGAAAGTGGGTGCACTTAGGGGGGGGATGTTGGAATAGTCCCACACCTCTAAATTCTGGGGTTGTCTTTGAGCTTATAAGGTGTGTGGTTCCTACACTCATTGCCAATTAGTTTTGAGTTAAATACCACACATTCTCATAAGTCTTAACTTTGCTTATACATACCTATCTACAACACACATGCAGAAATGAGCGCGCACAACCACACACACAAACACAAAAACATGCACACACACGTGTTATATATAATATATATACATATATTAAACTGATAAGAATATATATATACATATATATACATATACATACATACATATATATGGTATAAGAGTGGACTCCACAAAACAAGTGTGCGAACCACACCTTACTTAAAATAGCAAGCGCAAGTACACAAAAGTGGCTGCACTTGAGGGGGGATGTTAGAATAGTCCCACAACTCTGAGTTCTGGGGTTGTTCTTGAGCTTATAAGGTGTGTGGTCCTTTCACTCATTGCCAATTTATTTTGAGTTGAATACCACACATTCTCATAAGTCTTAACTTCGCTTATACATACCTATCTACAACACACACACAACACTCACAAAGGCGTGAGCGCACGCACACACAACACGTACAAATGAGCACACACACACACATGCACACACATGTGTGTAATATATATACATATATCAAACAGATAGGAACATATATATATATATATATGGAAACGATCCAGTGAGAAACATATCTGGTGAGAGCATGAGAGGTATTTGAATAACTCTCTACATAGATCAATTTTTCATAATCCGATTGTACAGATTACAAGTATACCTTAATATCTACCTTCCCATAAAATTTTATCACCATCCAATTTGTAGACCATTCACAACAACCAAATATTTTTCGACACTCTATATTGAATTTCAGGCTGACCGTTGGATGTAAAAAGTGTATATTGTACATATGGACATGTAAACAATGTATGATTGCAATGATTTTTTGCAACAAGGTAAATGAAATGATGCTTTTTCTATCTATACAGTTGGATTTTAAAAAATAGTTTATAATTTGTAGTTATTTCAAATGCCTCTCATGCTCTCACCATAGGATTTTTCTCACTGGATCACTACCCGATATATATATATACATATATATATATATAAATATAAATATATAAATATATATATATATATATATATATATATATATAATATGTATAAAGAAACACTAGCTCTGGCGATTTTCTAGGGTTCTCCTCGGCGGCCGCTCCCAGCTCAGGGGGGGGGGAGGTGGCCGGCTCTTGCCCGACGGATCCCTTCTCCCCCAGGGCTCTTCCCCGCTCGCCCAGCCGTGGTGCTTGATCGCCGGGGTCCTGTTGCTTTCCTCCGCTGTTAGGCGTCATCCCCGCCCCGCGGCGACGGGCAGACCTGTTGGCGGGCCGAATTTGCTGGTGCCTTGTCTCCTGCCTGCGATCTCGATCTAGGTGTGCGGCGAAGGGTGGAATCTGGTCCCGATGCAGCGGCATCCAGGCGGTCGAGGTTTTCTGTTTTGCTTTCCCTTTCTGTTTGCAGGTCTCGGTGGGCGGTGACCCTTGATCGGTCGACGATTAGGGTGCCCCTTAACGACGACTGAGGAAAGATCAAGCAGGGGCCAGGGCTTTCGGGCGTGTGCTTCCCCTCCGTTTGCCTGCCCTCGACCTCAGGCTGCGGCTTGAGCGTCGTGGGATTGAGCAGCGGTAGTCGGGAGAGGTGGTGGGGTTCCCTGTGCCCTCTTCCCTCCACCATCCACTCGCCTGGGCCATCTTTTCCCCTGTGCAGTTTCCGTTGGGTGGTTTTGGCCCTTCTCGGCTGCTTCTAGGGGGTGCTCCCTACCTGTTTGAGCCTGTGTCTGTGTGAGTTTTCCTTTCCTCTTTGGGTTGGGTGGCCACTCGTCTGGCTTTACCTTCGTGTCTATGTTGTTTTTAGTTGTTGTGTTGGTGGGTGTTTGTTGCTGGCTTTTGCTACTGTGTTCGGTTGAGCTATCCGCTCTGCTGATGGTCTTGGGCATGTTAGAGATGGTGATCTCCTTGGATGGTTCTTACTCCTACACTTAATATCCTCATGGGTTCGCACAGATTGACGGTTTCCCTTGATGATAGCTGCTTTGGACAGCCAGAATGAAGAGGGTTCGCACATGTAATTTACCTATTGCATCCCAATCTGAGCCTGTGTGTTATGTTAGTCAAGCAAATGAGTCTTAGTTGGTACCATGTTGTGAGGTTATTATCTTGTAGATGTCGTACGGCTTTCTTTTAATGAATGTAGCTCTTCCTTCAATATATATATATATATATATATATATATATATATATATAGAGAGAGAGAGAGAGAGAGAGAGAGTCAGGCTAGAATACACTCGAGTGTATTCGGAGCTGAATACACTCAAGTAGTTTTTCAAGATGCTATATTTTTTTCAAAAATCTAATATGTTGATCTTCTTAAGCATCTTGTGAATAGCTCATACGCAAAATTTGAGCACATTTTGACATTTATAGGTCATGTTATAAAGACCGCAAAAATTATGCATTTCAAATTAGTTTCGCGCGACGATTTTGTTTCCCTTGGATGAGTGACTTACACTCATCCAAATGAACTCAAAATTTGTATGTAGGCTAGTTATAGTATGACGGTGAAGATCAATAGTTTACATTTTGTAAAAAGTATTCTTGATATGCAAACACACTTGAGTGTATTCGTGCGATCTGTACACTCGAGTGTATTTTAGCCTGACTCTCTCTCTCTCTATCTCTCTCTCTCTCTATATATATATATAGTCAAGTTAGAATACACTAGTGTTTTCAGAGCACAATACACTCAAGTAGTTTTTCATGATGCAATATTATATATATAAAATATATATATATGTGTGTGTGTGTGTGTGTCTACACACACACACAGATATGTATATATATATATATATATATATATATATATATATAGAGAGAGAGAGAGAGAGAGAGAGTCAGGCTAGAATACACTCGAGTGTACAGATCACACAAATACACTCAACTGTGTTTGCATATCAAGACTATTTTTTACAAAATGTAAACCATTGATCTTCACCGTCATACTATAACTAGGCCATATACAAATTTTGAGCCCATTTGGATGAGTGACTTTCACTCATCCAAGGGTAACAAAATCGACGCACGAAACTAATTTGAAATGCAATATTTTTGTATATATATATATATATATGTATATATATATTATAGTGAGAGATACATATACATACAAACATATATACATATACATACACACACATATATATTATATATATAGAGAGAGAGATAAAGAGAGAGTTAAGATGGAATACACTCGAGTGTACCGGAGACGCATACACCTCAGTCATTTTCCATCATGAAGTAATTATTTTAGAAATGTAAATCGTTAATCTTCTTAAATATCTTGAGAACATACTATATAATATATTTGAGCTCATTTGGGCACTTATAGCTCATGCATCTAAAAAATACAAAAATTATGCATTTCAAATTAGTTATGTGCGTCAATTTTGTTGTCCTTGGATGAGTGACTTACACTCATCCAAATGGGCTCGAATTTTGTATGTGGTCGATTATTATTGTGAAAATGAAAGGATCAATGGATTATATTTTGTAAATATATGGTCTAGACAGGCAAACATGATTGGGGTGTACGGTGTGATATGTACACTCGAGTGTATTCTAGCCCGACTCTATAATACATATCTTAGCGTTTTCTCTCCTGTGTGATTGCCTAGGTGATTACTAGGGTTCCCTGCGGGCATGGCATCCACGCCGGCCGGCGGTGTCCATCCTCACTCCAACTCATCCACCTCGACACCACCCAAGTCCCCTTCTGCAAACACCCAACCTAGCCAGACCATGGCAAAAGATGGAAACCCTAGCCAGGGATTGAGTGACACTGGAAAAGAGAAGATGGTGGAGAGGAAGGCCTGAAACTAGGTCTTGAAGCAGCCGACAACGAGGAAGGAAACAGAGCCAGCGTTTCCTAAGCCGCGAGTCCAGGAGGGAGCGATCCATGTCAAGCTGGATGTGGAGGAATTTGAACATATGCAAAACGTTTGGGAGTATACGATCTTAGTATATGTCCTGGGCAAACATCCGTTCTACCCCTACCTGCATGCATGGGTACGACAAACTTGGTAGCCGAAGGTGCCTTCGAACTCTTGTCGAGGGAGAAGGGCATCTCCTTTTTTTTTGAAGAAGGGCATTTCCTGGTCAGGTTCTCCGTTGCAGCCGACAAGGAAGTGACGTTGGGGATGAGTTTGAGGTGGTTTGACTCGCAACTAGTGGTGGCGAGGGACTACAAGTATGGGGACAAATTGAAGGACCTTTTCTCCTCGATATGTGTGGATTACTCTGCAATCCTTCAGGCACACATGGCAAAGAGAGTGGCAGGCACAATCACGACATGCGTGGGAACGATGATGCACGTGGACATACAATCACTCGAGGGGGATGCAATGAGGGTTCTAGTGGAACTGGAAGCGGAGGGCTCAACGCCGACAACCGTGTGGCTTGATGTCAAGGGTCGTGATGCTATTCCGGTTCAGATTGAGTATGACTATGTACTGACAAAGTGCAACTAGTGTCGGGTGTTCAGACATGGCGAGGAGCAATACAAGGCAGAAGAAGAACAAGGCGCTATGGCGACAACAACATCAGAGACAAAGAAGGTATGGAAGGAGAAGACAGCCTTGTCGAAAGATCGACATGGTCACAACGAGAAGAAGAAAACTTCCTCAATTGTACAACACACGAAGGAGAAGAGCATACAGGCAGAAAAGACTGGTAACAAGTCACCAAGTCAGAAGGTTGCAACACAGGCTGATGGCGGAAAGAGTACTCCTGATGACACAACTATTGAATAAGAAGAGGGTGAATTTGTATCCTCTACAAGGAGAAAAGCATTAAAAAGACTAGTATTCCTAAGAGTCTAGGAGTGGGCACTATCCTCGACACAACGAACAACTTTGAAGCTCTATTAGACTCAAACATGGAGGAGGAAGAGTATCTAGGCCAGAAGAGCAGGAGGATAGGAGGAAAAACAACAAAAAGGAGCGGGGAAGGCGTACTAGGTCACAAAAAACCCATTAATTGTCCATGTTCTTATGGAATATTAAAGGGGTGTGTGATAGGAGCAAGGAGATTTGGAACTAGATAGCTACTAGTGGATCCTCACTAGTTGCACTGGTTGAAACTAAAATAAAGGGGCAAAAAAAATAGTATCTGATACTTGTTTCCACATGGCTGGGAGCATGTGTCCAATCTGGCATATTCTGGGAGCATGTGTCCACATGACTGGGAGCATGGAATCTGAATGCATGACAAATGTTAGTGGAATAGATGTCAGATCAACATATAACAACGGACTGCAGGAACACACGAGGCTTGCATATGTGGGTGACAGCTGTCTATGGTCACAATGATGCAAAGCGGAGACATGGATTATGGCAGGATCTGGTTTCACTCTCCAGTTAGATCACTTTTTCATGGCTGGTAGTCAAGGACTTCAATATGTTCGGTTGCAGGCAGAGAAGAGAGGAAAAAGATCATCTTTGGATGTGAAGGTTGATGCCTTTAATCATACCATAGATAAAACCGGTCTATTTGAGTTACAAATGATTATGGGAGATATCTTTTGCAGCCATCCATCATTCACCAGTGCTCTATCTAGCAAGCTCGATATTCTATTCTCTGATTTCCTTTCATTATTTCACGTGTTTAATGTACATGTGAAAATAGGAGGATCTGAATTGAGTGACCATGCCCCTATCATGGTAAAAATCACAGAGAAGAAACAAAAGAGGCAACCTTTCAGATTCTTAAACTACTGGGCTGATTAGAAAGGTTTCAATGATGTTATTAAGGAAAGCTGGAAGGTGCAAGTGATAGGTAACCCGATGTACAATCGGAAAACACCAAAGCCGCACGAAAAAGATGGGCCAACACTGAAGTGAACATTCCAAATCTGATTATAGAAACCTAAAAAGAATGTAAGGAAGTTAGAGAAAAGATGCTATCTGACCCACTCAATGCAGACCTGATAAAGAAGGATTGAGAGCTAAGGGTGATGCTAGATGACCTAAAGAAAGCAGAGAAAAAATTCTACTGACAAAGAAGCAGAGAGAAGTGGATGGAGGATGGGAACAATAGCACCAAACTTCATCACACAACTGTAAAAAGAAGAGAAGTGGATAATATCGTTTATGAACTAATTGATACAGAGGGAAGAGTGGTCAACAAGCAGGAGGATTTGGAGGAGCAAGTCATAAATTTTTATACATGACTGTATAATAAAATTTCATTACCGATTCAGAAGAAGAGATTGAATGGAAGTCCAAACTTACATGCATACACACAAATTTCCTTACAAGAAAGACAAATAAACAAAAAGTCAAAGAAGTTGTTTGGAGCATTGGCAACAACAAATCACCAAGGTCAGATGGTTTCAACGCTTTCTTCTACAAGAAAACATAGGATATCATCAAGGAGGAATTAGTTGCATATGTCAGTTGGTTCTTGGAGGAAGGTAATATGGTAAGACAGGTCAATCATTCTTTTATGTTTCTTATTCCCAAGAAGAAGGTGGTGGTTTTCCTTACTGATTTTAGAAATGTTGCTCGGTACAATATAAATTCATTGGAAAGATTCTGACAGCCATGATGAAATTAGTACTTCCCTACCTTATTTCTATAAATCAAGGAGCATTTATGACAGAGAGGAGCATTAATGATTGTGCTTTATTAGCAGGACAGTTCTTGTTGGATTATAAGGTCATGAGAGGAAGCAGAAAAGCTTGTCCAAAGCTGGATGCGTCTAAAGCATATGACTGTCAAATGGAATAAAGTTTGGTGGATTATGCAACAAATGAGATTCAATGATCAATACATCTGTTGGATGAAACAATGTATTGAGACTACAAGTGTTTCTATTTTGGCCAATCACACTTCTACATGTATGTTTAGAGGAGGAAATGGTTTGTGTCAAGGGGACCCATTATCTCCCATGGTCTTTGTGATTGTCATGGAATACTTCACACAAAAGATGCACATTGTGGAAAGAACAAAGGAGATCAAGCTTACACAATACACGGTACGAAGGTGATGAGCCACTTAATTTCTACAGATGATGTGCTTGTCTTTGTAGAAGCTGAATTCAATACACTAGAAGGATTGTAAAATCTTGTTAGGAAGTTTGAGAACAGACAAGCCTACGTGTGAATGCAAGCAAGACACATTTTCTCATTTAAGAAATGCTACCATATTGAAGACAATCTAAAGGAGGCAATGGGAGTGGAGATGGGCAAATTTTCTACAGAATACCTTGGTTTTCCCCTGACCAGAGGTAATCTATAGGTTAAAGACTTTGCTGATTACATTAATAGAATTGAGGAAGTGATCAATAAGTGGTCAACTTATAAGACATCTACACAGGAAGAACAACTCTAATAAATGCCCCTATTGAGGGGTTTTTTATCTTTTGCGTGCAGCAATGTGAGATTTCCGAATTTGTTCTTGATAGGATGGAAATGAAGATAGAAAATTTCTTATCAGCAAGTGAGTATCACCCGATGAGATATGAAAATGGCACTCTCAAAAGATAAAGTAGGACTGAAGTTGAAGACACCTAGAGATATTTTCAAGTGGGGAACTTTGAGAAGAATAATTATTTATGAAGAAGACACCTCAACTTGGGGGAGACGGATGAAGAAGAATATCCAAGAGGATTGAACTTCAAGCCAAAGACTAGAGGGATATTCACACATAATTAATGTTATGACAAAGTTATGGCAACAAGTGAGGCACCTATTTGATCCTTATGAATCAGGTGGATGGAGGCTCAAAGACACAAATATCAATCTGTGGGAGGTGACAAGATAAAAGGCTGCAAAACACAAAAACACAACATATGGAACAGATACAGGCTGGTATACACGTGCTGAAATAGAATATGTACATCTACAAAATTCTGCATGGTGCACTTGCTTCACTCGACAAGATACACAAGTAGAATCAAGATGTTTCCACAGTTGCTATGTAAGGAGGGGGAGGAGTCTCACAACCACCTGATAGGGGGCTTTAATTTTGCAAAAGATATTTGTGATATGATATGCAAGGATTTCCAGATGCAACTAAAGTTGGAAGAAGAACCAAGAAAAATGCTGTCAAGCTGTGGGAAAGATGACAATAGGAGAATTTTATTTGCTGCTCTATTTTATCATATTTGGAAGGAGAGAGATGCTAGAACAACTACTAGTGCAAGAAGTATAACTGTAAAAATTTGTAAATGTGTTATGTGTAAGCTACGCGTTAGATAGGAGATTGAATTATTTTCTGTTATGGTGTATCGCGTTGGACTACAGAGTGACCTCCTATAATTTTAGGACGAAGTCGGAATATATTTATCTGGTTTATATATATATATATATATATATATATATATATATATATATATATATATATATATATATGGGCCCATCTTTATTGCCCGCGCGGGTAGCTACCCACCCACTCTTCCGATCACTTTTTTTCAAATTTTCTTTTTTGAAATTGTAGAGGACTATTTTGTCTAGCTCTCCAAAAAATTTGAGCAAAAAATAATATCATTTGCCCCTCCAAAATCAAAAAACCCGTCCTTATATATCTGTTGTATATTTTGTACAGAGTTACTTTTTTGGCCAGCATAGTTACTTTTTTGACACCATAGTTACTTTTTTTTACAGCAGAGTTACTTTCTTAGCTAGGAGAGTTACTTTTTTGGCTGCAGGGTAGCGAAAATCCATGCTACCCGCGCGGGCAATGAATGAACACCCTATATATATTCACTTAGTTTGAGACTTATGTCTCAAACGCCTCAGACTCCTTGCCTCACTGGGACGAACACCTTGATACACCTCATGCACTTTACAACCCTAGGTAAACCTGAAATGAATGACTCAAGACTGCAATTCGATGTGTACATGATATTTATATACAAGTCGCTTTGTTATTAAATTGATCTAAAGGCCGATTCTATACAAACTTGTCTCTTAATATATAGTTATAGTTGTTTCCTCATTTATTTAGAATCTTGCCTCTAGACAAGGATGAATATAACGATAATATTTGCATTTTACATACTTTAGTGTCGTATTCTTTTTTTATTAAACATTTAAGCATACACTTCGTTCCTTCAGAGATGAACTTCATGAAAAGACCCTCTTGGCAGTTGCATTGGCCAGCGGCCAAATTTGCGGCCACATGGCGTGATGTGGAATGATATGCCACCACATGTATGGTTTCATGGTTTATTTTACTGAGATAAGTCCGTCTGACCATGTCAAGATGAGGTTTCCTGACACCCATGAAAAAAGAAAAGCCCACCTTGAGGCGCTCTCGAGGCTATCCCATTTGCACCTCGAGGCTTACGCCTCAATTTCATGGATTGAGGCTTATGCCTCACAATGTCTGAGGCTCGCCTCAAAACACTGAGGCTTTGAGGCTTAGCTGAGGCGCAAGCCTCAATTCTGGATGATATAGTATTATGTCAACCACCAAATTTTCTACTAATAAGATTTCTACAAACACTTTATCTAGAAAATAATATTCAGAGTCATTGTAGTTAATTATTATTATTTCATTACATATTAATAATTATCATTTTCTAAGTGACATCTTTCAATCTTCATTTCTACATCTTTGTTTGCTACCTTCTTATTTACTATCTCGGTGAATTTCATTTCATTGTTAACTAATTTTGGATCCTTGTTCCTATTAATTCCAAATTCTTTCTCGGTTACTTTTTCATTGTTAATTTCATATTTTAATCTAATAGTACAATTAATTGATATCTTATTATTTCTACGCATATTCTTCAGTATTGTGGTGGTCTTTAATTTCTTTGTCCTTATTAAGTTTCATAAATATTTTTATATATTTCATATTAGTTTTGTTTGTAACTTTCTATATACATATTTATGTTACCCACATGCATATACACTAAAATATATCTAAACATATATCATTATATATATGTATATACATGCATAATTTTATTTATTAAGTCCGTCTCATGCATATTTTAAGGCTTACGCCTCAAACGCCTCAAGGCTTACGCCTCACCTCACTAAGAAAAAAATGTCTCGTTACACCTCACTTTTTATAACCTTGCTGACACCCAAAAAAAAAAACATAATCAGTTCAATATACCTCACTATAAAAAATTTACTTTTTTTCTTTCTAATAAATGTTCATGATAATCAAAGGATAACATGGATTGGACTATAACCTACACCTTGCGACAGCCAAGTCGGAGGCCTTTATTTTCAAAATTTCCCGGGTCATGATGTTGCCCAAGGTTTGAGTTTGGATTTAGGTTAACTGCGCACAACGCAGCCTGATGATCATTCTTAATTTGAGGCCTCCGTGATGTTTTTGATATATTAATTGATGAAAATCTAGAGAAAAAAATCCTGCTTTTATGATCAGTTTTATTGTCCCCTGTTATATTTTCTTGGTCATAGGATGCAATTTTCAATGGTACTATTCTACAATAACAACTAATAAATTCGCAAGTCTTCTTTCTTCGACCACCTGACTTTGGATTTGATGCTCTAGTAAGCGACTAAGTTTCACGTTTCCTTGCAGATGGAGAGGTGCAGAGCTTTAAGCTAATACCCGTATCCCAAGTAGCGAATATCATTCGGAGAACGTGTCTCTTTAAGCCCAATTGTTCACTGGTCATAATGGATTTCCTCTTTCGCCACGGGTATATACTGGAATTACTCTCCCATTCCCCACACTCGAATCTGGCCATTGTTAGTCGCATGCTTCTGCGGTTGAGATGGTTTTTGTGCTTCATATAGTTTCATTTCTGGTGGTATACGTGATTATAATCTTCTGTTAATGGCAATGGATTACCAGGTTTATGAACCCTGACGCTCCTGGGTACTTGGAGTTGCTGCAGAGTTTGAGGAGAGGAGAATGTTCATGAGACTTAGGTTTCTCTGTCTATGCACGTGTGATCCCCCTCCCCTTCTCTTTTCTTTTGTTTTAATTATTTTTTCATTCCTTTTTGGTTATCTGCGTGATGGTCTGCTTGGCTATAGCCGACTTGGATGCGTGATGTAAATCAGAGAAAATTGTTATTGCCACTTAATTTAAGTTTCTTGTACTTGTCGCTGATAACTTCATTGTAGAAGGCGTCTAAAACGTAACCTCTAACAGGTGACAAACCAATCCATCGAAGTGCTAACTAAACCTCGACCTCGTGGAGGACAATAACGGATCCTATGGTGGACATTCCATATTTAAAAAACGGGCAATTACACAAAACATCACTAGATTTGACCCGGTTACTAATTTTGTCACAACCTACGAAGTATGCTATCTTCTTCTCCTAAGGTTCATATGGAACACGATAAGGGGAGCAAAGGGGAGAGGAGACTACATTGTGTTTATAAAATGTTCACTTGGCATGAAAAAAAAAAGAATGGGTACATGACCCAAGCTAGTAAAAAATTGTTCCCTTGTCTATCTCTTCATGTCTTGATATTATTGGAGATAGTAGGAAAAGGGTATACACATCTTTTTTTCCACTTATTTTTCAAACCATTCCTGGTATTTCTCCATTCTTTATCACTTCATTAGTTTGAGCAAAGTGATGTCTCTTCCTTTCTTCCATACCATCCTAAGAGGCTTGTCATTAGATTAATGCTCCAATGTCAACTCAATTCATGGCTACTGACTCTTGTAAAAAAATTGACTATTTATTAAAAAACTATATCACCTTCTAGGTGTCCTCTACTTCACGTTCTCCGTCTAGGTTTTCCACCTCCACTTGCCCTTTTCATCACCCTTCATCTTCATGATGTCTCTCCATCAACCCTCTTTTCCCTTCATAACTACCCAATCCACCTCTATATTTCCCCCTCATGCTTTTCATCTACCCTGCCCTTTTAAAATTGCCCACCCTTTTGTTGAAGGCATTTGATATCCATACATGATAGAGCTTGTGGTGCGCTCCCGCTAGAGGCTTGCAACAAGTGCAATCCACGAGGTCGGGAGGCACGGGAGAGATAGGATCTTTGCTTTCGATATTTGTATGGTCCCAAACTAACTACCTACGTCTACTAAGACACTACGTCCGCAAGCGCACGGGGTCGTGTCGTAGTATAGGTGAGGCAGCAAGTGCGGGGTCGATCCGCGGAGATAGAGGGGGTGCTAGAGTTAGATGGCGTGAGCTACGTTCCTAGTGCGGAGAGTAGGGTTTGTAGGGTTTTAAGGTTGATTGGTTGATTACACTAATGAGCAAGTAAGAGATGCGAAAAGAAAACTAAATTATGGAAGAGCAATCAAATTAGTAAACTAAGTTATCAAACTAACTAAGCGGGAACAAGAAGGGCTACACTACTCTAACAAGGCAAGAAGCAAATAAGAACTAGACTAACCACTAGCAAGAGCAAGAGCCTAAGTTAACACTGGAGAGTAAAACTAAGCAATTGACTAAGTTAGACTAAAGCAATTGGACTAAGCTAGCATTAACAAGCAGACTAAGCGATTAGGGTTTTAAGCAAGGTGATTAAGGTGGGTGGGCCGTTTGGGAAATGTCACTTTGATTTTAGTTGGGGGAGTTCATTAAATATGCATGGTGCTCAACTCATATCTAGATTACCAAACCAAACAACAAGGGCAATGCCATTAGAACATACCCTATACTGCTAGTAGAAGACTAGGGTTAGGTGTAGTTCTAGTGAGATTGGCCAAATCTAGGTTTCTAGGGTAAGTGATAGTAGACAATTGAGGGTTGAGGGTAGAGATGGGAGTGGAGATGAAGGGGATTAACCTCATGCCACTAGCCATTCTAGCCTTTAGAAGGCCCTAGGCAATTGCATCACTCTCACTTACACTAGCCACTTAAATCTCACACTCATTTGTAGGAGGATGGGTGTGTATGTAGGAACAAAGGGGGCTAGCTAGGGATCCACTAATTGGACCTAGGAGCCATTCCTAAGATTGCCACATACACCCCAATTCCTCCTAGAAATGAAGTGTCATCAAAAACCTCAAAACAAGCAATTCATACAAGAAGCACAAACCACATGCAATAAGATAGGAAAAGAGATGGAAGCAAGAAGTAATCATCATAAATATGAATTGAGTTCATTACAAGAATTTATCCCCCAACATGGTATCAAAGTAACATTTTAATCCCAAACAGCCCACCACAAGGGGGCCTAGCTAGACATAGTCATGAAAACAGGAAAAGAAAGGGGTAGAAGAGGAAGAAACTCCATGAAGCTTGATGAAGTGGCCTTCTTCTTCACCTCCAAGCAGTTGCAGACGTCCTCCCTCCTCCAATGGTGCAGGGGTGCATGAAAATGGTGGAATGGATGGATAGAAACCTAGAGAAACTAGGTTTCTGTGGTGGAAATGAGTGGAAAATGGATGGAAATGGGGTTGAATGCAAGGAGATGGGTGGATGGGAGCAATGGATGCAAGGGAGAAGCTAGGTGACGGCTAGGGAGTGCTCTCTCCCGAGCCCTAGAAGCAACTAGTGCTTATATAGGAGCTAGGGCGAAGTGGGGGCAAAATAGGAAAAATAGTGGAAAGTTGTATAGGGTAGGTGAGCACCACGGCCGTGGTGATGGTAGTGGGGGACGATCGTGGGGTGGTGAATACGGTCGTGGGGTGAAGGAAGTGGTGAGATGGTGGTGGCCACGGCCGTGGTGGAGTGCCACGGTCGTGGTGGGTAGCATGCACCACGGCCGTGTTGGGTAACACGGCCGTTTTGGAGGGGTTGGAGCTGACCGTGGGGAGGGGCCACGTGCGTCTTGATCAGCATCGACCACGGTCGTGGCGACTTGGCCACGATCGTGGTCAGTGAGGCCAATTCCCTGTTGCAACCTGACTTCTTATAAATTAATTCCCACAACCGTGGCAGGGTGCCACGGCCGTGTTGTCTTCAGTGGCCACGGTCGTGGGCGATCTATGGATTTCCCTGTTGCAACCTGTTGGTTTGGCACAAAAAAGCCACGACCGTGGCATTGTGGCCACGACCGTGGTGAGGTTCGACTTCTTGATTTCTCTTCTAACTTTGTCATTTTCGGATGTCTTTGCTCGAGGATGATTCTTGGCCACTGGAGGTGGGTTGAGGGAGACTTTGGGGCCTTCTCTGGGTCCCTCCTCTCTCTTCCATCTAAGCATGGTCCAAGTACCTGAAAAACAATGCAAAGACCATCCATAAGCATATTTGCAATGATAATCATATTGGGGAGAATAACATGTAATTCTAGTGCATTTGAATGTGATAAAAGTACAAAATGACACAAGATACAGCCCTAGAATAGGGTTGGATCACCACCCCAAACTTGAAACATACTTGTCCTCAAGTATGCTCCAACTCAATCTCTTTTCCATTTTCCACAATCAAAAGATATGACAAATACAATATGATGGGCGACAAATGCTAAATGGGATCAAAGGTGACTAGGTACATGCCAATCACTTCCCTCCTCTTCTGCTTTCACAAACCAACCATGAAGAGAGCACAAAGCACATGAACTTCACATATAATGCATGGATTGCACAAGTCATCAATATCTCATTCATAAGGTTCTGGGTAGACCGTTTCATGATGATGTTAATCGCCGATGACTAGGAGTGTTGTTTCACTTTCATGCGTTCAACCTTATGCTTCAAGTTATGCCAAATGACCCACAGGGCTGCGGAAAAGGGATAAAGTGAGCTAGGTTTGAAGTTTCCTAGCTCAATGGGTATGAAAGAAGAAGAAAGGGTTGCGGTAAGATTTGGAGTGCTTTTACACACTCTTCTTTTCTTTATTTGAATGCTCTTAAACAGGAGCATCTTTTTATTTTGTTTTGTTTTTCTTTTTCTTTTCCTTTTTTCTTGCCCCTGGTGTAGATAGGTCATATGGTGGATAGAGTGAAGCGGAGAGGTAAAGATGTGGCCACCCCAAACTTTTGGAGGTGGCCACGGCTAATATGTGCGCTTTGGCATCTTTTTATGAGGCGGAGAGGTATGAAGATGATGAGAGAGTGGTCGGGTCAAAGAGGGGTCACTTGGCATATTCTTCCACATAAGGTCTCCTGCATGAAAACTAGTCCAACACTTCACCATAGATATCACATCACATGAATGAACCAAATGAAATCCATATATCAAACCAATAACTCCACAAACATTAAACGTTCTATGCTTGCTCGGATCATAATTCAATCAAACCAACACATTCCCAAGGGAGGTGATGAGCATGTAAGAAGTCACTCATTGATACCACATAGCACTTCATCACAGTATATCATCTTGTATTTATCAAAGATAAGCAATTTCATTCAATATGGTAAAGATTGAGTCAAAACACGCTTTTTGGACAAGAAACATCAAATATGGGAAAAATTGGTCAAAAAGGTGCCACATTGCACTAAATCACATTCAATCACAACTTTAGGTAAAAAGCAAGTAAATCCTAGCTAAAACATGCAGAAATCAACTAAATGTTATGCAAAGATGCAATGAAAAGAACAAAAATAGTAAAACTAAACTAGATGGCAGGGTGATATCAAAATGACCAAAACTAGAGAGAAAGGATGATGTGTACCGCCCTACCCACCCCAAACTTTAGAATCATGCTGTCCTCAACATGAAACTATAGCTTAGGGGAGATAGGGGAAGTGTCATGGCTGCGGTGGTTGGTCTGGCATGTTCGGAGGATATGGAGGAGGAGCCGAGTCTGGAGCTGAGCTTGACGGAGGATGCTGGTAATAGTGACCCCAGTAGTTGTCCTGGGGTGGAGGATACGCCTGTGGATGTCCATCTATACCACCCCAAAAGTCTGCACCCCATTTGGGGTTTCGTGCTGCCTGGGCATGTTGGTATTAGTACAAGTGGTTGATCTGGTAGTGCATCTGCTGTTGATCTTGCCACATGTACTGCTGGACAAGCTGCATGTCGCCTTGAGTCTTCTGAATACTCTCAAGGTGCGCCTGGATGGTAGCCATGTCATAGGCGTTCCCTGAGGGCGGCTGCAGCTGAGATGTCCCCTCATCCCTCCTTCTAATTCTTCGGGGCTGCCGTTCTTCTTCTGCTTCATGCTCCTGCCCTTGTACATTAGATTCGGCGATTTCTTCATGTACGACAATGGCTCCCCTTGTATACGTCTCTCGTGGGTGTTCTTCCTGCCATTTGAAAAGTTTTTCTTTCAAATTGAAATTAATTCCCAACGCGGAAAGAAGCGACACCGCATGGTATGACAACTCGAGCTCGAAGTCCGACACACTAGTAGTGAGATAGATCATTTTCTTTTCCTTTATCTTTATAGTGTGCGAGCACACCAAGTAGTTGAGATCCACAAACTCTGCCTCAAGTGCGTCCTGTAACCCCGAGAGATCGTATCCCAGCGCTAGTACAATCGAAGTCACAAACCCACCCATGACAAAGGGTTTTGTGCTCTTGTAGGGTATGGACTTCATATGATCAATCAATAGAACACCAAGGTCGAGGTGCTTCTTGAGGTACATTGATATCACAACAAACATATCTTTTTGTGAGATGGAGCCTTGATTATCATACCTCCCTACAATTGTGTTTTCCACGACCTTTTGCACATAGCGCATCATTGGATCGCTTATGGCGGCTGTCTTTGATCTTCCTGCATCGTACACGCCGCTTCCTGTGATTTGCTCCCAGAAATATGCATAATCCAATTCTTTCACCTTCTCTAGCAAGTCGTCATCCATCTTGACGGCCTCTTCAGGACTTGCAGCAAATATCCCATTCAGCTCAGTGGAAGTGAGGGTGTGCACATTGCCCATTATGGCAAATTTGATTGCGTCACAACCCCTCACTTTAGTCCTTTCGAGAGTAGCGAAGAACTCTTGGGTCAAGGCGACGTAGGTTGGCTGCGGTGTGAAAAGGACATCCCACAACCCTATTCTCTTTAAGTTCCTTTCCACTGCCTCCTTGATCCCTAGATCCTCGATCACTTTCTGAGACCCGTACTTGGTGGCGACGACTCGCCTCGTCATGCACTCGGGGTAGATAAGATCAACTTTCTTTTTCCTGTGTCCTCTACCATAGGACACCCCCACCGGTGCTTTGCCTAGGGTCTTCTCTCTGTCTGCCTCCAAAAATGTCATAACATCTTCTCCTTCCGGCTCCAGCTCCACCTCTTCCTCCTCGCTATCTTGTTCTTCCTCCATCGCATAGGATTGCGACCCCGAGCTGGTATCAAAATTGTACCAGTGGGCCGACTGCTCCTCGTCGTGCTGCAATTGCCTCGAGGGTTGCGGCTGCACGTCACGTCTCGCCGCCGCACTGGATGTCGAGTGGCGAGGTGGTGCGGGATTCGGAGGCAGCCTGGATGAGGACGGCGCCGCTTTGGATCTCTGGTTTCTTTTTGCGGTCGCCGGCTCAATCTCATCAATGAGGTTTTCCATGTCGACCCCCATGGACTCCTCCTCTTCTTTGTCTTCTCCCTCGTAGGTAGCGTCTGTGATGTGGTGGCTATCGGATGAGCGAGAGTGTGATCCGCTCACCGATTGCGACCGGCGGAGGGAATGGTGGGCAGAAGCGGTAGGTGATGGGGTGTGGGATGGAACGGACACATCGGAGGAGGCATTTTTAGAATGTCGTTTCCCTCCAGTGAGGATGTTCGTCCCCTTTGTGATAGCCTTCCCAATCTTCTTCATTGTGGAAATGGAGGTGAAAGTGGTGTAGGAGGGGGATTTTCGGATTTGGTGGAGAAGGTGGTGTGGGTGTGGTTTTATGGGTGGAATGGAATGATAGTGATGTACAGATGGTGGTTATATGATTAGTGGTGGATTTGGGCGAGAATGGAGGGGTTTTTGTGGAGGTTTTGTGTAGGGGAGTTGCTGGGCGGAATGGAGATGGAAATGGAGATGGAGATGCAATTGGGGGAGATTGGACGGTGGGAATGGGAGAGGGAAGGCTGGGGATCGATTTGGGATGGATTAGGGATCAAAAGGGGGTGGATTGTGGTGGATTTGGTGGTGAATGGGGGAGCACGGGAACGTCTTTTTCTGCCACGGTCATTTTCTGGAGGTGAAAGATGAAAGAATGAGGGGGGCTCATTTTTGGACACTTAAAAGTATATTTTTTTTTGAACCGGGTTCGGCCACGGTCGTGGCCAGGGTTGGGTAGCATGGCCGTGGCGGGTGCCACGGTCGTGTTGTCGATGAAGAGAACCCTGGTCTGACCTCGCCACGGTCGTGGCGTCCAGCCACAGTCGTGGCCTTGTCCTCATGCCACGATCATGGTAGACTCGCCACGGTCGTGGCCTTATCCTCATACCACGATCGTGGTAGACTCACCACGGTCATGGCCGATCTTCAAAACAACCTGTAACTTTGGCCAATTTGTAGCAATAATTCCCACGGTCGTGGCGAAGGGCCACAGCCGTGTTTGGCCAAGAACACCACGGTCGTGGTCGACTCGCCACGGTCGTGGCCGATCTTCAAAACAACCTGTAACTTTAGCCAATTTGTAGCAATAATTCCCACGGTCGTGGCGAAGGGCCACGACCGTGTTTGGCCAAGAACACCACGGTCGTGGTCTGTCTCCACGGCCGTGTTGGGGTTGTTTCTTCAGTTTTCAAACTTTAAAACTTGAGCTTTCGATTTTATTTGTTCTTTTTGCCACAACTATGACTGAATGACCACGATTAACTTCTAGATCCTCTCTCTCTAATGTCTATCACCTGCCATCATCAAAACAAAAACAAAAACAAAAACTGTAAAGCACAAGTGTGCGTGTGTGTATTTGTGAAAAACAAAACTAAAGTATCAAAAGAAAGGTTCGAGAATCTCAAACCACATGGTTGCCTCCCACTAGCGCTAAATTTAACGCCTTCAGCCAGGCTTATTGATTGTTGGACTTTTTCATTTTTTCGGAATCTTCAAAAGATCCTTGTAGTAAATCCCTTTCTCATCCTCGTCCAAGCATTCTTCTTCCTCAGATTCTTCTTCTATAAGCATGACAATATCGAAATCTTGGTTGGCCTTGTCCGGGCCGACCTCAACAACAAATTTTAGCCTTTGCCCATTAATAGCAAATTCCTTAGCTCCTTCTTTTGCACAAATGATCACTGCCCCGGATGGGTACACTTTCTTGACAAGGTAAGGACCTTCCCATCTAGAACGAAGCTTTGCGGGGAAGAACTTCATCCTTGAATTGTATAGCCATACCCATTTGCCGGGCTCAAACTCTTTCTTTTTTATGATCTTGTCATGTAGAAACTTGGTTCTTTCCTTGTAGTTCTTTGACATTTCGTATGCTTCATGCCGCATTTCTTCTAGTTCATGCAGTTGAAACTTTCTTTTCATTCCGGCTTTCTCTTCATCGAAGTCCATCGTCTTGAAGGCCCACAATGCCTTGTGCTGCATCTCAACCGGCAAATGGCAACTCTTACCATAGACAAGCTTGAACGGCGTAGTGCCAATCAGGGCTTTGTATGCAGTCCTATATGCCCATAAAGCTTCATTGAGGCGAAGTGACCAATCCTTTCGGTCCGGTCGCACCGTCTTCTCCAAAATGAGCTTTATCTCCCAATTTTCCAACTCAACTTGGGCACTCATTTGAGGGTGGTAAGGAGTAGCTACACGATGGTTAACTCCATGTCTCTTTAGCAGCCCTTCAAAGGTGCGGTGGATGAAATGACTCCCACCATCACTAATCATAGCCCTTGGAACACCAAAACGGCTAAAGATGTTGGATTTCATGAAATCACACACCACCTTATGATCATTTGTCCTTGTTGCCACAGCCTCAATCCATTTTGATACATAGTCTACGGCGACCAAGATGTAGACATACCCAAAAGAAGGAGGGAAAGGACCCATAAAGTCAATCCCTCAAACATCAAACACTTCTACCACAAGAATAGGTGATAGAAGCATCATGTCCCTCTTTGAGATGGTGCCCACTTTTTGGCACTTGAAGCAACCTTTGCAAAAGTCATGAGCATCTTTGAACAATGTCGGCCAGTAGAATCCACATTGAAGAACTTTGGCGGCCGTGCGTTTCCCTCCAAAATGGCCTCCGCACACTCCGGAATGGCACATAGATAAGACTTCTTGCTGATCCATCTCCGGAATGCACCTCCTAATGAGTTGGTCCGGGCAATACTTAAAGAGATGGGGGTCATCCCAAATGTAGTTCTTTACCATAGCAAACAATCTCTTGCTTTCCTCTCTTGTCCACATGCTCGGTATCCTCCCACTGGCTAGGAAATTCGCTATGTGCTTGTACCATGGCTTTTGGACAGATGAGACTAAGAGGAGTTGTTCATGTGGCATTGTCTCTTTGATTGGACTTGTCGCATCAAAAGGTCCATCAAGGCGGGAGAGATGATCGGCAACACCATTTTCTATTTCTTTCTTATCCACAATTTCTATGTCAAATTCTTGGAGCAACAAAATCCATCAGATCAACCTTGGCTTTGAGTCTTTCTTGGACATGAGATACTTCAACGCAGCATGGTCCGTGTAGATTGTCACTTTGTTTTGCAAGAGATACGGCCGGAACTTGTCAAGAGCGAAGATCACCGCAAGCAACTCCTTCTCGGTAGTCGTATAGTTTCTTTGAGCATCGTCTAATGTTTTGCTTGCATAATAGATAGCATGAGGAATTCAGCCAATGCGTTGACCCAACACAGCCCCCACCGCCATGTCGGATGCATCTGTCATGATCTCAAACGGCAAAGAAAAATCTGAGGCTGCATGATAGGAGCAGAAATGAGCCTTTCTTTTAAATGATTGAAGGATCCAACACATTTGTCATCAAACTGAAATTCAACATCTTTCTCAAGTAATCGACAGAGTGGTCTTGAGATTTTGCTAAAGTCCTTGATAAAACGTCGGTAGAAGCCTGCATGTCCCAAAAAAGATCGAACATGTCTTACGGTCGAAGGAAAGTCGAGTGTAGAAATAAGGCCCACCTTGGCCTTGTCAACTTCAATCCCATCTTTCGAAACTCGGTGTCCCAGAACTATACCCTCAGGTACCATGAAATGACTTTTTTCCCAAGATAGAACTAAGCGAACTTTCACACATCTTTCCAGAACCGCAGCTAGATGTAGCAAGCACTCATCAAAGGTTTTCCCGAAAACTGAAAAACCATCCATGAAAACTTCAAGTGACGAATCAAGCATGTCATCAAAGATTGATGTTACACATCTCTGGAAAGTGGAAGGGGCATTGCACAATCCAAATGACATTCTCCGATAGGCAAATGTACCACTTGGACAAGTGAATGTCGTTTTTTCCTGGTCCACCGGATGCACAGCAATCTGAAAATATCATGAGTATTCGTCAAGAAAACAATAGAAGCTCTGCCCAGCCAATCTCTCTAAGATCTGATCAAGAAACAGAAGTGGGTAGTGGTCCTTCTTTGTCTTTTCATTGAGCTTCTAGTAATCTACGCACATTCTCCACTTTGATTGCTCTCTCACCGGCATAAGCTCACCATCGACATTTTCTACAACCGTAATCCCGCCCTTCTTGGGCACAACTTGGATGGGACTCACCCACGTACTGTCAGAAATGGGGTAGATGATCCATGCATCAAGCAACTTAACAACCTCTTGAGTTACAATGTCCTTCAACTTTGGATTTAGCCTTCTTTGCATTTGTCGGGTCGGTCTCACATCTTCTTCTAAGTATATCTGATGCACACAAATGGAGGGGTCAATCCCTCTCAAGTCAGCAATAGACCATCCAATGGCTTGGATGTTCTTACTCTAGACTTCCATCAAGGCATCTTCTTGCTCAGGAGAGAGAATGGAGGAAATGATCACCGGGAGGGTGTCATTTGAGCCAAGGAAAGCGTACTTCAATCCTTCAGGAAGTTTCTTCAACTCAAGAACGGGGGGTGCTTCAAGGGAGTTCTTCAAAGGTGTAGAAATAGAAGGAAGGTCCTGACTTGCAGCCACTAAGGCTAGCTCACACTCTTCCTCATCTTCATCATCATCATCATCAGGGAACTTAACAATTGGTTCAAGACCTCTACCTTGGGTGGCAGTCTCAATCCATGCAGGTAGGAACTCTTCAACAATCTCATCTAGGCATTCCACCAAATAACAGTCTTCCTCGGTGGCCCCTATCACTTCGGCTGTAGTAGAAGACTTGAAGATGTTCAACATGATCTTCATGTGCATGAATGTAACATACATGGTCCCTGTCCTCACATGGATCACGGCATCAACCGTGGCTAAGAAATGTCTCCCCAAGATGATTGGTACCTTTCTGGCCTCTTTTTCCATATCAAGAATGATAAAATCGGCTAGGAAGAAGGCAGAAGTATCTTCATCAAGACGGACCAGCACATCATCCACACGCCCTCTAGGCGTCTTCACAGATCGGTCGGCCAACTGTAGAGTGCAGTGGGCTGGCCTCAACTCCCCCATTTGGAGCTCAGCAAACAGATCATACGACATCAAGTTTACGCTAGACCCCAAGTCGAGAAGAGCCTGGTCTATGCGATGTGCCCCGATGTAGCATGAGATGATGGGAGCACCAAGGTCTTTTCTTTTCCGGGGGATGGTGTGTTGGAGAATGGAGCTCACTTGCTCAGTGAGCTTGATCTTCTTAGGCGTCCTCCCTGTTGTCTTTCTTTTGAAGGTGTACAATTCTTTAAGGAATTTTGCATAGGACGAAATTTTCTTGACTGCATCTATAAGAGGTACATTGATTTTCACTTGCTTGAAGATCTCCAAAATATTATCCGCATGCTTCTTCTTTTTCTTTGCAACAGAAGGCTCCTCGAGTGCATCAGGATATGGAGGGAGTTGGGAACCCAATCGGTCCAAATCAACAGTATCATCCACTGGTATCACTGGAATCACAGTATCACGGCTCGGTATCACAGTATCACTGCTCGGCGTCACGGTATCAACACTTCCTCTTACCACAATATCATCAATCTGCATTTCAGTATCAACCTGCTCTGCCTCGGTGTCATCTCTGCCAACAACTGTACCATGTGGCCTCTCCAAGGTCCTGCCACTCCTCAATGTAGTCACAGCCTTCACCTGCTCATGGGTGGTAGAAGAGGGAGCTTGTGGAGGTGGTTGTGGCTGTTGGGGTGGTGGAGGCCTTTGGTGAGGGGAGTTGGGGTTTTGAAGGATGAATTGGGGTTGCGGTTGTTGTTGTGGTGGAGGATGGTATTGTGGAGGTGGTTGTTGGTAAGTGTGATGTGGAGGTGGAGCATATTGATAATTGAGCGGCGCTTGAGGAGGTGGAGGAGCATAGGGGTTTGGTGGGGCTTGGTAAAATGGTGGAACATAAGCACTCGAAGTGTTCCCTAGAAAAACCCCATCATTGTTCGGATTTGGTAGTGGTTGAGATGGAAGTCTGCCTTCTTCCCTTCTAGCCAAAGAGAGGGAAATTTAGTCTAACCTCTGCTCAAGACGGTTTATAGACTACCCATGTGCATTAACATCCTTTTTTACTTCATCTAGGCTCCTTACCTTCCTAGAACCTCGTCCTCAAACTTGGAGCTGTAGCGTGGCTTCTGCTGCCCCTGTCCTTGCCCATCCTCATTCTGTTGTTTCCAAGAGAATTTTGGGTGGTTCCTCCACTCGGGGGTGTAGGATTGGGACATTGGGCCCTAGTTGTTGTGGCCACCAAAGGAATGTAAAGCGTTAACTTCCTCGTCTACAGTGTCCACAGCCATTGCGGGTTGGCTAGAAGAGCCACCCACTTGATTCTTCATCATTCGCATCATATCAGCCATCATTTTCATCATATCAGGGTTGGTGGCATTGCGTGCGGGAGCCACGGAAGAAGGGGGGTGTAGTTCCGGCCGCAATGTCCCCCTTTAGTGGAAGCTTGGTGGCATGAATTCTCGGCGAGATGCTCAAACAACAACCATGATTTCTCGGGCGGCTTTGCCATGAACGTGCCCCCTCAAGAGGAATCTACATTGTTTTGTCTCAACTCCTCAAGCCCGGTGTAGAAGGCCTGAACTAACTGCCAAAGTGGAACCTCATGGTGAGGGCAGTCACGAAGCAACTTCTGGAACTTCTCCCACGCCTCATGGAAGGGTTCATTCTCTTTTTGGGTGAAGGATGTGATGCACCTTCTCATGTAGGATAACTTGGCTATCGGAAAGAACTTCTTCAGAAACTCATTCTTTACTTCATTCCATGTGATGAGCTCTGGCCTCGAGACGTACCACTCCTTGGCTTTCTCCTTGAGGGAGAAAGGAAAGAGCGTTCTGCGGATCGAGTTGTCGGTGGCAGCAGGCGTGCGGAATGTAGAGCATGTTTCAAGGAACGTGTCTATGTGGTGGTAGGGGTTCTCGTTCTCCATACCGAAGTATGTAGGGAGAAGCCCCAAGAGTGCCGGCGGGATGGAGAACTGTTGACCTGGCATCTGGTCAACTAGAGTGGCGATGGGGGAGTTGTAGTTCCCCGGCGTGAAGTACTCGTGAAGCGGACGATGTGGCGGTGGAACCTCCAGTGGCAGGTCGTTCTGTGCCATCTCGGCCTCTTGGTGTAGGTTGCGGCGAGCTTGACGCCTTCTTCTCCCAATCTCGGGGTCGTAAACCACCAAGTCGGTGCAAGTCGAACGCGTATTACGAATGCACACCTGTCACCTGCGCACATCACAAACAAACAACTAGGAGCCAAGTTAGCGAACCAATATGCAAGAGTAACACAAAGAATAAATAATAGCAATGGTGAGGGCAAAAGGAAAGGATAAGCTACACTATCTAACTAGGCCGAGCGCCTCTATCCCCGAAAACGGCGCCAGAAAGCTTGGTGCGCTCCCGCTAGAGGCTTGCAACAAGTGCAATCCACGAGGTCGGGAGGCACGGGAGAGATGGGATCTTTGCTTTCGATATTTGTATGGTCCCAAACTAACTACCTACGTCTACTAAGACACTATGCCCGAAAGCGCACGGGGTCGTGTCGTAGTATAGGTGAGGCAACAAGTGCGGGGTCGATCCGCAGAGATAGAGGGGGCGCTAGAGTTAGATGGCGTGAGCTACGTTCCTAGTACGGAGAGTAGGGTTTGTAGGGTTTTAAGGTTGATTGGTTGATTACACTAATGAGCAAGTAAGAGATGCGAAAAGAAAACTAAATTATGGAAGAGCAAGCAAATTAGTAAACTAAGTTATCAAACTAACTAAGCGGGAACAAGAAGGGCTACACTACTCTAACAAGGCAAGAAGCAAATAAGAACTAGACTAACCACTAGCAAGAGAAAGAGCCTAAGTTAACACTGGAGAGCAAAACTAAGCAATTGACTAAGTTAGACTAAAGAAATTGGACTAAGCTAGCATTAACAAGCAGACTAAGTGATTAGGGTTTTAAGCAAGGTGATTAAGGTGGGTGGGCCGTTTGGGAAATGTCACTTTGATTTTAGTTGGGGGAGTTCATTAAACATGCGTGGTTCTCAACTCATATCTAGATTACCAAACCAAACAACAAGGGCAATGCCATTAGAACATACCCTATACTGCTAGTAGAAGACTAGGGTTAGGTGTAGTTCTAGTGAGATTGGCCAAATCTAGGTTTCTAGGGTAAGTGATAGTGGACAATTGAGGTTTGAGGGTAGAGATGGGAATGGAGATGAAGGGGATTAACCTCATGCCACTAGCCATTCTAGCCTTTAGAAGGCCCTAGGAAATTGCATCACTCTCACTTACACTAGCCACTTAAATCTCACACTCATTTGTAGGAGGAGGGGTGTGTATGTAGGAACAAAGGGGGCTAGCTAGGGATCCACTAATTGGACCTAGGAGCCATTCCTAAGATTGCCACATACACCCCAATTCCTCCTAGAAATGAAGTGTCATCAAAAACCTCAAAACAAGCAATTCATACAAGAAGCACAAACCACATGCAATAAGATAGGAAAAGAGATGGAAGCAAGAAGTAATCATCATAAATATGAATTGAGTTCATTACAAGAATTTATCCCCCAACATGGTATCAAAGTAACATTTTAATCCCAAACAGCCCACCACAAGGGGTTTAGCTAGACATAGTCATGAAAACAGGAAAAGAAAGGGGTAGAAGAGGAAGAAACTCCATGAAGCTTGATGAAGTGGCCTTCTTCTTCACCTCCAAGCAGCTGCAGACATCCTCCCTCCTCCAATGGTGTAGGGGTGTATGAAAATGGTGGAATGGATGGATAGAAACCTAGAGAAACTAGGTTTCTATGGTGGAAATGAGTGGAAAATGGATGGAAATGGGGTTGAATGCAAGGAGATGGGTGGATTGGAGCAATGGATGCAAGGGAGTAGCTAGGTGACAGCTAGGGAGTGCTCTCTCCCGAGCCCTAGAAGCAACTAGTGCTTATATAGGAGCTAGGGCTAAGTGGGGGCAAAATAGGAAAAACAGTGGAAAATTGTATAGGGTATGTGAGCACCACGGTCGTGGTGGGTGTACCACGGCCGTGGTGATGGTAGTGGGGGACGACCGTGGGGTGGTGAACACGGTCGTGGGGTGAAGGAAATGGTGAGATGGTGGTGGCCACGGCCGTGGTGGAGTGCCACGGTCGTGGTGGGTAGCATGCACCACGGCCGTGTTGGGTAACACGGCCGTTTTGGAGGGGTTGGAGCTGACCGTGGGGAGGGGCCACGGGCGTCTTAATCACCATCGGCCACGGTCGTGGTCAGTGAGGCCAATTTCATGTTGCAACCTGACTTCTTATAAATTAATTCCCACGACCGTGGCAGGGTGCCACGGCCGTGTTGTCTTTAGTGGCCACGGTCGTGGCTGGGAGGCCACAGTAGTGGGCGATCTATGGATTTCCCTGTTGCAACCTGTTGGTTTGGCACAAAAAAGCCACGACCGTGGCATTGTGGCCACGGCCGTGGTGAGGTTTGACTCCTTGATTTCTCTTCTAACTTTGTCATTTTCGGATGTCTTTGCTCGAGGATGATTCTTGGCCACTAGAGGTAGGTTGAGGGAGACTTTGGGGCCTTCTCTAGGTTCCTCCTTCTCTCTCTTCCATCTAAGCTTGGTCCAAGTACCTGAAAAACAGTGCAAAGACCATCCATAAGCATATTTGCAATGATAATCATATTGGGGAGAATAACATGTATTTCTAGTGCATTTGAATGTGATAAAAGTACAAAATGACACAAGATACAGCCCTAGAATAGGGTTGGATCACCACCCCAAACTTGAAACATACTTGTCCTCAAGTATTCTCCAACTCAATCTCTTTTCCATTTTCCACAATCAAAAGATATGACAAATACAATATGATGGGCGACAAATGCTAAATGGGATCAAAGGTGACTAGGTACATGCAAATCACTTCCCTCCTCTTCTGCTTTCACAAACCAACCATGAAGAGAGCACAGAGCACATGAACTTCACATATAATGCATGGATTGCACAAGTCGTCAATATCTCATTCATAAGGTTCTGGGTAGACCGTTTCATGATGATGTTAATCGCCGATGACTAGGAGTGTTGTTTCACTTTCATGCGTTCAACCTTATGCTTCAAGTTATGCCAAATGACCCACATGGCTGCGGAAAAGGGATAAAGTGAGCTAGGTTTGAAGTTTCCTAGCTCAATGGGTATGAAAGAAAAAGAAAGGGTTGCGGTAAGATTTGGAGTGCTTTTACACACTCTTCTTTTCTTTATTTGAATGCTCTTAAACATGAGCATCCTTTTATTTTGTTTTGTTTTTCTTTTTCTTTTCCTTTTTTCTTGCCCCTGGTGTAGATAGGGCATATGGTGGATAGAGTGAAGCGGAGAGGTAAAGATGTGGCCACCCCAAACTTTTGGAGGTGGCCACGGCTAATATGTGCGCTTTGGCATCTTTTTATGAGGCGGAGAGGTATGAAGATGATGAGAGAGTGGTCGGGTCAAAGAGGGGTCACTTGGCATATTCTTCCACATAAAGTCTCATGCATGAAAACTAGTCCAACACTTCACCATAGATATCACATCACATGAATGAACCAAATGAAATCCATATATCAAACCAGTAACTCCACAAACATTAAACGTTCTATGCTTACTCGGATCATAATTCAATCAAACCAACACATTCCCAAGGGAGGTGATGAGCATGTAAGAAGTCACTCGTTGATACCACATAGCACTTCATCACAGTATATCATCTTGTATTTGTCAAAGATAAGCAATTTCATTCAATATGGTAAAGATTGAGTCAAAACACGCTTTTTGGACAAGAAACATCAAATATGGGCAAAATTGGTCAAAAAGGTGCCACATTGCACTAAATCACATTCAATCACAACTTTAGGTAAAAAGCAAGTAAATCCTAGCTAAAACATGCAGAAATTAGCAAAAACTACATGATATGCAATGCATGGCTGAAAAAGAACAAAAACAGTAAAACTAAACTAGATGGCAGGGTGATATCAAAATGACCAAAACTAGAGAGAAAGGATGATGCGTACCGCCCTACCCACTTGGATCAGCTTGTAGTTATAAGGGGGCATCTAGGGTGGAGAGAAGTTGGGGTGGCGGAGACTAACATGAAGGGGATGTAGAAGAGGTGAATGAAGGAAAACAATGCCTACTTTAGTCAGGAAGCTTGAAGGTGGAGGAAACAATTTAGGTAGGAAAGCTATAGAAGGGGTGAAGGAAGGTTGGGGAGGGTGCCTGGTGAAAGCAATGTAGGTAGTGGTGAAGGAGGTTGGTTAGAGGTGGTGGTGTGATAACAACAGAGGATGGCATGATGGTGGGGAGTGGATGCCATTTAAAGGAGGTGCAAACATGGAGAAATTTTATTTGATTATAACTTCCATTGTATATCAATGTCATGATATACTTGGTGTACATTGCTATTAGTCATGGTAGAATTATATGTTTGAAAATTTGTCCAAAATGGTATCTTAGCCACAACTTTGTGTAGTCTACTCTTTCAAATATAAACACATTTGACCTTACCTCAAAAGAATAGAATGTGTATAGGCAAATCGGTCCTTGCCCTTGGTTTTATGTGTGAATGAGACAATTAAGGTTGTAACATCTAAGCAAGCATGCCATTTTATTGATTTTTTTCTTAATTCAAACATAGCTGCTAAAGAATGCAATAATCATACGAAGAAAGAAATTTTCATATAACCAAAAAGTATGCAAAGAAAGTCATAGTTTTGGTGTTTCTTTCTCGCAATCAGTTTGACCACATGTGTAGATTCTTGTTTTCAAGTTGTCCTAATTGTAATCTTATATCAAAAAAATCAGCAACAAAATTTTTGAGAATAATTTTTCCTCGTACTATAGGATCTAGAAATCAATATTGGAGAGGCCAAATTATAATGGAACCAAAAATGGTTCGAGATGAATGTCACTGAAGACATGTAAGACTAACACATGACACCACAAGTTAGCAAAAGTTTTTTTTTCTATCAAAAAAGAAAATAATCATAACAAACATATTACATGTAAGAGAAGAACCTCAACAAGGCCTTAAAGTATGAAAACATTGCATATCACCTCACAAAAATTTCAAAATGTCTTGATTTATATATGCAAACACTCCAATTATGGATATCCACTTCCAATCTACTCAATGTTCCACATAGTACCCTTTTCACATCTTCTACAAGAAAATCTAATATTCAATTTTATTTAAAATGACAACATCTCTTGTACAAAAGTTTAGATTCATTTTAGTGAGACTTTCTTACTAGTGGTAGAGTTCTAGATAATATGTACAAGGTATAAAACTTCCATTATATGATGACTAGAATGCCCATTTCTAATACTTAGATTGTGTTATCTTTAGATGACACATATCAAGTAAATAAAAGGCTGAAAAACAATTTGAGTTATCATTTTTAAATTTAATTTTGTTTATCGTTGGTATTGTACAACCATACTTGTATGTAAGGTTTTTTTGGCTATGATGGGATACATTATGAATATAAGGGAATTGTAAAGGTTCCATCCTTGTAACAACCACTCTTTGGTTCCAAATCTGGTAAAAGAGTTGTATAAGACAACTCTTTGGATTTAAATCTAGCTATCTAAGTAGACAAAGTTGTGATCTTATTGAGAAACTCATATCAAACTTCTATTAGAGTTGTATATGCCTTGTACCATGACTAATGAATAATGATGCTCATGAAACTTCAACCGTGTGAAAATACCCACCGTATTTCTTGAATCATGTTCAACATAAGTTGAATTGAGCTTCTAGTATTGAAACACACACTTGTTCAACACATTCCATATTAGGGTCGTCAACATATAGTTATATCCTTTTATCTTTTATTTATATACTGTAGAGTAATGGTAAGGGACTTCCTTACTTGCTACCTTTCACTCGCTAACACACTCATTTATCATTTAAGAGCTAGGAAAGACATTATACATACTTCCAACCCTTTTAACCGTTAATAAATCATAATTTTATAAGGTTCTATATATATATGTATGTATGTGCATTTATATTTATATTTATATCCACACACACGCATATATATATATATATATACTTATATATACATATATATAAATATAAATATAAATATATATACATACATATATGTATATATATATGGGATTAAGAGAGAAAGATTTCTCTCCACCTCTCCCATAACCCATGGCGGAGGCTGGACGCCCGGGAGGGTGATAAATCAAGAGATGCTTCTCCGTGTGGTTTCGAACCCGGGTCCCTTCATTGGGGACCAACAGGATTCGCCAACCGGGCTATTCCCTTGCCGACTTATATGTATATATATGTATATATATATATATATATATATATATATATATATATATATATATATATATATATATATAGGGCAACGATCCAGTGAGAAACATATCTGGTGAGAGCACGAGTGACATTTGAATAACTCTCCACATAGATCAAATTTTCATAATCCAACCGTACAGATTACAAGTATACCTTAATATCTACCTTCTTATAAAATTTTATCACCATATAATTTGTAGATCATTCACAACAATAAAATATGACACTCTATATTGAATTTTAGGCTGACCGTTGGATGTAAAAAGTATATATTGTACATATGGACATGTAAACAATGTCTGATTGTAATGATTTTTTGTGAGAAGGTAAATGAAATGATGCCTTTTCCATCTATACGGTTGGATTTTAAAAAATAGTTACTAATTTGTAGTTATTCAAATGCCTCTCATGCTCTCACCGTAGAATGTTTCTCACTAGATTTCCACCCTATAATATATATATATATATATATATATATATATATATATATATATATATATATATATATATATATATATATATATAAGATTATAGTCCTTTTAATGTGGGACATTCCCATTAAACAATTTTTGACTCCCACACATATTAGACAGGGTACACAGGGGAAGCGCCCATGTGCGGTTGTATATATAAAATGTTAGTTTCATGTACTAAGAAAAATTGAGTTTTTCTAGTAGACGACCGTGTCCTACAAGTAAAAAATAATGGGCCTACGGAGTATGTGGAATTAGGCCACATATGTACATTAACACTTTTAAGTTTGCATCACATGTAGCCACAAAAAATGGTATATAGAAATTCTGATCATATCGAAGTAAATCCAAATACACCATAGATTGACACAACTTTGATATAACTATTGGGTTTTATGGAGGCGACATGAGCAGTGGAAGTAACAATAAAACTTTCTTCACATACCCCACTAGCAGATCTCGTCAATAATATCGTATTTGGAAGGAGGGAGTGTAGAATATATCTCGTCGCAGATCAGGTTCGGTGATGTCCCTTAGCCGGTGATGTGTGTCGCTCCTCGCATGCACAGACAATCCAAGTCTATCCTCCAAACCTAGGTACAACAACATCTATGACTCTACTTCACACACACACACACACTTGCACGCACATGCGCGCACACACACACATGCGCGCGCGCACACACACACACACACACACACATACACATATATATATATATATATATATGATTTATTCGTTATTTAGGTGGATTACATAAGATAGTTACTCATCGATTGTAGTTACGATTTGAGCATTTTGGACAAAGTTTTTCTTTTAGATATAGTTCGGGTCGGAGATTTTTTTATTTTTTATTTCTAAAATATCATGTTTACTATTTTTGGCAAAAACACTACAAACTTGATGATGTGTTTACAAAATAAGTCTTTGTATTACAAATCGGTCATCTCATTATAGTTTGGAGGGTTCATGTTATAAAATTGGATCCATGGGTAACTATATTACCTAATTGGGGTGACGAATATATGGCTTATGCCCATATATATAATCGACCATATATATATATAATCGATCATATATATATAAATAAATAAATAAATAAATAAATAAATAAATAAATAAATATATATATTCACTACCCACATGGGTGACTAACTTTAGTTACCCATATAACTATTTTGTAATAGAAAGATACCTGTTTGCAATGAGACAAACATCGTTTGTAATGAGATGACCAAATTTATAATACAAATACTTATTTTGTATTACACGTCTGATTACAGTAAAAATGATATTTATGAGAGAAGTTTACGCTGTAATACAAAATGAGTATTTGTATTACAAATTTGGTCATCTCATTACAAACGATGTTTGTCTCATTACAAACATGTACCTTTCTTTTACAAAATAGATCTACGGGTAACTAAAGTTAGTTACCCATGCAGATAGCGAATGAATGACCTATATATGTATGTATATATATACATTTATATATACATATATATACATATATACACACACACACATATATATATATAAATATATATATACATATATATACACACATATATATATATATACATACATACACACACACTAATATATATATATATATATATATATATATATATATATATATATATATATATATATATATATATATATATATGGGTTAGAAAGTGTGTACTGGTCGGCACATGTAAATTATGTGTGCCGGTCATTAAACCGACACATGTGGAGTATGTTCATGAGATCCGACTATTTGGATTGATTTGACACTATATAGATTAAGTGTGTTTATAAAATTATCACGATATCTCATATAGATCATGAGATATAGCACTCTACCTTTCAACTATTTTTGTAGTTTCTACAACTTATCGTTGATTACAAAATATACATATTCTTTCATTAGGGGATGAATAGATATCAAATTATGGTGATTTTTTATACACATCTTATCTGAGAAGTATGCATCACATCCATAAGGTTTAATTGTTCATTAAAATTTTACAATCAACATAAAATTAATATGGGTACATATAAGTTACATGTACTCAGGTACTCAAATCTTTTAGCCATATATATATATATATATATATATGTATGTATATACATACACACACACAAATACACACACACACACACACACACACACACACACACACATATATATATATATATATATATATATATATATATATATATATATATATAGAGAGAGAGAGAGAGAGAGAGAGAGTCAGGCTAGAATATACTCGAGTGTACGGATCGCACGAATACACTCAAGTGTGTTTGCATATCAAGACTATTTTTTGCAAAATGTAAACCATTGATCTTCACAGTCATACTATAACTAGGCTACATACAAAATTTGAGCCCATTTGGATGAGTGTAAGTCACTCATCCAAGGGCAACAAAATCGACGCGCGAAACTAATTTGAAATGCATAATTTTTGCGATCATCATAACATGAGCTATACATATCCAAATGTGCTCAAATTTTGCGTATGAGTTGTTCACGAGATGCTTAAGAAGATCAATGGATTAGATTTTCAAAAACAATATTGCATCATCAAAAACTACTTGAGTGTATTCCGCTCCGGATACACTCGAGTGTATTCTAGCCTGACTCTCTCTCTCTCTATATATATATATACACACACACACACACATATATATATATATATATTCATATATATATATATACATACATATATATATACTCATATATATGTATGTATATGTATATATATACATATATATATATATGTGTGTGTGTGTGTGTGAGTATATATATATATATATATATATATATATATATATATATAGAGAGAGAGAGAGAGAGAGAGAGAGAGAGAGAGAGAGACACACACACATATACACACATATACACACACACACACACATATATATATATATATATATATAAATAAATAAATATATATATATATATATATATATATATATATGTGTGTGTGTGTGTGTGTGTGTGTGTGTGTGTGTGTGTATGTTGGGATGTAGTGAGTGATGGCAGGAATGTGCTAGTGTTGGGGACCCAGGGAGGCAAGATCGGGCTGGCCGGAGTAGGCCTAAGAACGCGAGATGTGCGGCCACTGAGGGAGAAAGACGGAGACAGAGAATGATATCAAAAAATTTGGGATTGGGATACGGGCGACGGGAGTGATGGTGCCTATTTACAACGTGTGCAACCGTGTTTCTACAGCACATGTAGCATAACCAAGATACCTGCGCGGACAACAAAAACAATTCATATATATATATATATATATATATATATATATATATATATATATATATATATATATATATATATATATATATATATATATATATATATATATATATAGAGTTAGGCTAGAATACACTCGAGTGTATCCGGAGCGGAATACACTCAAGTAGTTTTTCATGATGCAATATTTTTTTTGAAAATCTAATCCGTTGATCTTATTAAACATCTCGTGAACAACTCATACGCAAAATTTGAGCACATTTGGATATGTATAGCTCATGTTATGAAGACCGCAAAAATTATGCATTTCAAATTAGTTTCACGCGTCGATTTTGTTGCCCTTGGATGAGTGACTTACACTCATCCAAATGGGCTCAAAATTTGTATGTAGCCTAGTTATAGTATGACGGTGAAGATCAACGGTTTACATTTTGCAAAAAATAGTCTTGATATGCAAACACACTTGAGTGTATTCGTGCGATCCGTACACTCGAGTGTATTCTAGCCTGACTCTATATATATATATATATATATATATATAGTCATGCTAGTGTACGCTCAAGTGTACTGGAGGCACCGTACACCTCAGTCATTTTTGAAGATGCAATAAATGTTTGAAAAATCTAAACCATTGATCTTCTTAATTATCATAAGAACATACTATATAATAAATTTTAGCTCATTTAGACACTTATAGGTCATGCATCTAAAGGAGGTACAAATCATGTATTTCAAATTAGTTTGTGCGTTGATTTTGTTGTCCTTGGATGAGTGACTTACTCTCATCCAAATGAGCTTAAATTTTATATGTGGCCTATTATTATTGTAACCATGAAGATCGATGGATTAGATTTTGGAAAAACATGGTCTAGATAGGCAAATACCATTGGGGTGTACGACGTGATCTGTACACTCGAGTGTATTCTATCCTGACTCTCTTTCTCTCTCTCTCTCTCTATCTATATATATATATATATATATATATATATATATATATATATATATATATATATATATATATATATATATGAGTACATTTTTAATACCCGCGCGGGTATGTTGACAATGCTACCCGTGCCTTAATAACATGGTGGCACATTGTAAATACATGCACAACTTTTCACAATCTAGCTCCGCAGAACACCGGCCTCGATCGGAGTTTCCCCCGTCCCCAACGGTGGGAACCGGGCCGAGTTCACCCTCGACCTCATCCGTGAGCTTGAGTCCAGCTCGTCGCAGTCTTCATCCCTGTTTGGCGAGTCCGACCGGCTGGTCGAGTTCAACAAGACGTGACAGAGGAAGTAGCAGCAGCTCAACGTTGCCAACCATGGTGGGGCCGGCGTGTCACTCAAGGATGCAAGCATCTCCCGTGGGAAGCTCATCGCCGGTGCCACAGCCGTGGCGGGGATGAACCTCGCCGCCGCTGCGATGCCGACGCCTTCATCGTCGATGCCTTCGGCGGCAACTTCCAAGGCTCTGAAGGCCAAGATCTTCGCGAACTCGTTCTGGGTGGAGGTTCTCGTCCTGATGCGCCGAAGCTTCCTTAACTCCAGGAGGCAGTCAAAGCTATTTTCTACGGCTATGGGGATGGTCCTCCTTACTACAGTCACTCTGTCAAGCCTCTTCCCCCACCGGTGTCCGGGACCGCGTGGCCTTCTTAGCCGGGATACTTTCGACGGTCTTCTTCACCTCCGATCCACAGAAGTGCTCCCAGCGTTCCTCCATGACCGATACATATTCATTTGAGAAACGGCTCACCACGCCTACCGCCGGAGCTCCTTTGTGGTCGCGCTGACCCTGTCGTCGCTGCTGTCCCTGGTGTCCCTATCTCTGGCGCTCGCCATCACTACCTTCTTCCCCCTGGGTCTCGCTGGCGGGTGGCATGGGTTCTTGTTCTACCTCCTGGCCCTGCTGGCCGCATTCTCAGCCGCCAACTCATTGGTCACGTTCCTCGCCGGAGTCATCCCCAAGGGTGCCGAGGTGTCCCTTGTAATTTCTTCTCTAAGATATATATCGTATGTCTGCTGGTACGAAGGAAGCTGCTCTAATAAAACAATTCATGGTGATGACCACGAGCTGTTTGACTAAATGTTTGTAAGATGGCTTACAAGGATACTGCAGAACTTTATTGCTTCTCATTGGGGGACCTTTATGGCGGCCTATTATCTTCTCTGCTGGATTAGAGGCATTCAACTCATGACATTGTTATAAATCGTGATGATGAGTAAGAAGCATTAGCCTAATTTGTTCGCCTCCTTTCCGTATAGACGCCAAATGAAGGGGAGCTACACACCTGTGTTTACGATTTGAGATCTTTCCCGTAATGATGACATATGAAATCTTTTTCTTACAAGAAGGTGGTGATCTTAGAGCAGGTGTTATTGAGGTTGCATGCGGTAGCCCTGTAGCAGTAGCAGGAAGGCATATCAGGCCAACATAGCTACTGTCGATGAAACACTGGTTTGGAGTGCTTATAGTACCTATAACAATTGACCCGTTGTTGGTGAGACTGTTGTTTGTGTTGGTGCCTCTACGACGGCGTCGCTGGTTCTCACAGAGCCTAACTCTAGGTAGAAACAGCAACATCAGTTCCTGCTGGTCTCCGCACTTCTCAAGTCTGCCACATGCTTCCGCGTCTTCGCGTAAGGGTCTCACTGCGAGAGGCAACAAAAAGACATCTAGTGTCGCAGACCTCAGTGGCACCAACAGCCTTGCGCCAACACCAAACCCGTATCAGAACAGTTAAATACCCCTTTCGTTGACCGTTTGTTGGAATGTTGACCAACTTTTCTTATGCGCCGATCGTGGATATGAACTACATATAGCAGTAGTAATGTCTTCTATGCGTCTACCCTAAAAAGTAACTACCACGCTTAAAAAGTAGCCAACACACATAAAAAGTAACTACGTTTTATAAAAACTAACTATATGATATGTAAAGAAACATAAAGACACAAAAAGTAACTTTATTTTGGTAAGTTGCGTTGGTCACGAACAAACCAATTACAGAAGTTCTTCCGCGTAAGCTCGTAGATGGTTCTGGAAGCAGAAGGGGTGGATCAGCGGATGGCGGACGAACTTTATGTTTTTTGTTTGAAATGTATTTTTTAGGTCAAAAGTGCACCAACCTTCCGCATTATGAAATCGATCGGTCGAAACTGTAAAGATTATAGGTTGCGATTGATATGAGAAGTAAAAGAAAAGAATCTTATTATAAGTATGTAACAAATGCATATGTGTTGTATGTCCTAAAAACACTGTGAGTAACTGAAAAAGGACTATGAGTAACTGAAGAAACACTGCGAGTAACTGTGACAATACTACGAGTAACTGTGACAATAATGCGAGTAACTGAAAAAACCCTGCGAATAACTGTAATAGCAGTTAGAGTAACTGTGAAAACACTGTAACTGTCACAACCCTGCGAGTAACTGAACAAACAATGCAAGTAACTGAAAAAAACATACGAGTAACTAAAACAAGCCTGTGAGTAACTGAACACTGTAAGTAATGGTTGAGTAACTGAACAAACACTGCGAGTAACTGTCACAAACCAACAAGTAACTGAACACTGCGAGTAACTGTCACAAACCTGTGAGTAACTGAAAAAACCATGCGAGTAACTGAAAAAACCCTATGAGTAATTGAAAAAAACTTGCGAGTAACTGTGAAACACTACGAGTAACTATGACAACAATGCGAGTAACTAAACGAGCACTATGAGTAACTCAAATAGTAGTTAGAGTAACTGTGAAAACAATACGAGTAACTGAAAAAGCACTATGAGTAATTGTGACAACCCTGCGAGTAACTGCTATGAGATACATTTACTTGTGTGTTGTAAGCCTAAAAATACATTAACTCTAAATCATATTATAAGTAGGAGTATTTCTGGGTTTAATAGATAATGTTCTATGCTTTGTCTATGGTATTCTTGCATGAATAGCTGTTGTGGTTTTGTATGAAGATACATACTTTCAGTTAGCCTGTCAAAATAAACTAACTCAATAGGAAGAGTGATGATCTCGTAACCCATAAAGTAATTATAAGAATACTAAGGGTAACTGTAGGAACACTAAGAGTAACTGTAAGTACACTAAGAGTAACTGTAAGAACACTAAGAGTAACTGTGACAGTAGATAAAAGTAACCATGTGATTAAAAAAAGTAACTCTTATACTTTGTAAAAGTAACTCTAACAGAGTAAAGTAAAACATGAATCACAAAAATAATGTGTATGGAACACAGAGTAATAAGGACATCTTGTGAGTAACTTTATGAACACGAAAGAAAGTGTTCTATTCTAAAAAAAGTATCTATATCAGCACTCACAAATAAAAGGGATGAACTCGTCATCGAAAAAGTAATTATAAGAACAAATAGTTTATACAACTCACTGTGGAAGAGGACAATCAAAGTCCATTGTGCTCTTTCTTATTCACGACCTTCTTGGTAGCACACTCACAACTCAATTTGTATAAAATACTTACTTTTTAGTACAAGTTATTTACTTTTGATGGCTCAGAATTACTTTATAATTGTAGTATACAATACTTTTCTCTTATTGATTGTGACTATGATCAAAGATACGTAGAGTGTGTAGATGAAATGTTCGGATGGCAGAGTGTCATTGGTAAGACGAGGCAAGTAGGCCTTAAATGCAAGGATCTGGCTGGTTGCAGCCGACGTTCTTCTTTTAACAATGACATGTGTCCTCCAATTACATAAGATGGAAGAGACAATATTCAGTAATAATGCTCCAGCAAACCAACATGGAAATGGTGAAGAATACAGTCAGAAAAACATTAATAATGTAGTCTACATGCTAACTAGTATTGTCTTTGAAATGTACATAATGAATTGCATAAATTACAGTCGGAATAAAAGGGATGTAACAGCCTACGACATTGACTTTTATTAACTTCTATTACTCTTTGTTACACATTTCTTCAAACACTTCATGTGTTCTATCAAAATTCACACAACCGGTACTCTACGTGGGTATAAACTGGACCCAAATAATTCCAAAAGAAAGTAAGATGAGTTACTATTTTGTTGATTGTTTGATTGGTTTGAAACCCACACTCCATGTCCCCCAACACTGCCATACCAAATATGTGCAGTGGGAATAGTAGATGAAAGGCTTCACAGAGCAGGTTAAGCCAAGCAATGCAGTCAGGAATTTTTATTGATCAATACGGAACATGATCAGATCACAAGAGAGCTTTGGGGACACACTTTCCTATCATTACATAAGCTTCCCCTCCCTTCACTTCCAACAGTGAAGCTATAGATATGATTTTGGTTATGAGAGACGGTGGTGGAAGTGAGAATCCTGGAGTTCCCTGACGTTGTTGAGAGCAGTGAATCAATGACTAGATAGTAAACTGTCCTAAAAAACCCCGTCGGCAACTTTGAGGTACCTTATTCGCCAATACCTCTTCTCTCTCGAGGTTTCTTCCTGCACCCTCACCGTCTCCCACCTCTCGCAGCAAAAATGCCCCAACTGATCCTTCTCAATAGCGACACCAGCCAAACCCCTTCCAATCCCTGGGTACCAAAGCCGCAGCCCCCGCCGGCACCCGAGAGAAGAATCCCCAAGCCGCCGACTCCAGAGGAGATGATAGTGCACTACGAGTCCCAGAGGATGGATTACAAGGACACATCCCTCAAGGCCATCCACGAGCTCCAGGGCATCCTGTATCGGACAACGATCTCCCGTGCGAGAGAAGGCGGCAGTGCCAGTACCGGTGGCTCCCCAAGGCGAAGGATGGACGACGTGAGCACCCACCTCGCTATTCTGGAGGCGAAGCTGGACTCCAAGCCGGGGTTCCTTGGAGTCTTTGCGGTGGGCGTAGCTTCTGGAGCAGTTGTGTCTCTCGTGTTGGGCAGACTCATCCGCGTCTGGGCCCTCATCCATGATGTTGCCGTAGGTAGAGGCGGCGGTAACAAACGCTTGTAGGGTGGAGCTTTTGCGGCATCGGGATTGCAGACTGGCAACCAGAGAGCGGACCACCCAAATAACATAGCGGCTGATCGGGTCTTCACGTAAAGATCCGTGAGTTTTTGTTGCAGGGTAGCAAAATCAAGATACCCACGCGGGTATTGAATGAATTCCCTATATATACACACATACACACACACATATATACATATACATATACATATATATACATATATACACACAAATATATATATATATATATATATATATATATATATATATATATATATATATATATATATATATATATATATATAATCAGGCTAGAATACACTTGAGTGTATCCGGAGCGGAATACACTCAAGTAGTTTTTCATGATGTTATTTTTTTTGAAAATCTAACCCGTTGATCTTGTTAAACATCTCGTGAATAACTCATATGTAAAATTTGAGCCTATTTGGATATGTATAACTCATGTTATGAAGACCACAAAAATTATACATTTCAAATTAGTTTTGTGCGTCGATTTTGTTTCCCTTGGATGAGTGACTTACACTCATCCAAGCCTAGTTATAGTATGACAATGAAGATCAACGATTTCAATTTTGCAAAAAAATAGTCTTGATATGCAAACACACTTGAGTGTATTCGTGCGATCCGTACAATCAAGTGTATTCTAGCCTGACTCTCTCTCTCTCTATATATATATACATATATATATATACACACACATATATATATACACACATATATATATATATACACACATATATATATACACACACATATATATACACATATTGATCATTACGGAACATGATCAGATCACAAGAGAGCTTTGGGGACACACTTTCCTATCATTACATCAACTTCCCCTCCCTTCACTTCCAACAGCGAAGCTATAGATATAATTTTGGTTATGAGAGACGGTGGTGGCAGTGAGAATCCTGGTGTTCCCTGACGTTGTTGAGAGCAGTGAATCAATGACTAGATAGTAAACTGTCCCAAAAAACCCCGCCGGCAGCTTCGAGGTGCCTTATCCGCCAATACCTCTTCTCTCTCGAGGTTTCTTCCTGCACCCTCACCATCTCCCACCTCTCACCACAAAAATGCCCCAACCGATCCTTCTCAATAGCGACACCAGCCAAACCCCTTCCAATCCCCGGGTACCAAAGCCGCAGCCCCCACTGGCACCCGAGAGAAGAATCCCCAAGCTGTCGACTCCAGAGGAGATGATAGTGCACTATGAGTCCCAGAGGATGGATTACAAGGACGCGTCCCTCAAGGCCATCCACGAGCTCCAGAGCATCCTGTATCATACAATGATCTCTCGTGTGAGAGAAGGCGGAAGTGCCAGTGTCGGTGGCTCCCCGAGGCGAAGGATGGACGACGTGAGCACCCGCCTTGCTATTCTGGAGGCGAAGCTGGACTCCAAGCCGGGGTTCCTTGGAGTCTTTGCGGTGGGTGTAGCTTCTGGAGCAGTTGCGTCTCTCGTGTTGGGTGGACTCAGTCGTGTCTGGTCCCTCATCCGTGATGTTGCCGCGGGTAGCGACGGCGGTAATAGATGCTTGTAGGGTGGAGCTTTTGCGGCATCGGGATTGGAGACTGACAACCAGAGAGCGGACCACCCAAATAACAAAGCGGCTGATCGGGTCTTGACGTAAAGATCTATGAGTTTTCGTTGCAGGGTAGCATAATCAAGATACCCACACAGGTATTGAATGAATTCCCTATATATACATATACATATATATACACATACACATATATATATATATATATATATATATATGCATATATATATACATACATATATATATATATATATATATATAGTCAGGCTAGAATATACTCGAGTGTATACGGAGCGGAATACACTCGAGTAG